>VZTL01069659.1:8255-18733 GCA_013400535.1 Scopus umbretta | reverse complement strand
CCAGGTCTGCTGCGACCCGCGGGTCCCGCTCCACGTCCTGCCCGCCCTTGCAGCACTGGTGCTGGCGTCCCCACCATGGCCGGCTGCAGGGCCCCTGGCTCCCCACCCCGGCAGAGCGGCCCTGGCTCCGTGCTGGAGGAGGAGGAGGAGGAGGGGGATGACGACCCAGCCCTTGGCTGTGATGGCGACCTGGAGGTGAACCCCTACGACGGGCTGCCCTTCTCCTCCCGCTACTATGAGCTCCTGCGGCAGCGCCGGGAGCTGCCTGTCTGGACCACCAAGTACAGCTTCATGGAGCACCTGGAGGGCAACAGCGGCATCATCCTGGTGTCGGGGCTCCCCGGCACTGGCAAGAGCACCCAGGTGAGTGGGGGGGCCATGTCAGGGCAGCCAGGAGTGGCCGGCCCCGCTGGGGGTTGCATGGAGCTAGGCAGGGGCATGCTGTTGCCTCGGAGGCCGGCACAGGGCTGCGGTACCGGCCACTCTGCCAACAGTCTCTCCCCACGCCTGTCGGACTCCAGGCTGAGTGTCCCGTCCCTCCCGCTCCAAACACCTGCAGTGCCACCGTCGGCAGCAGCTGGGTCCTGCCCCGAGGCCGCTGCCTTCCCCCAGGCCCTATGTGTGGATCCCACTCCAGTGCGAGCGAGCCACGGCCTTCGCCCCTGCCAGAGCCGCGCAGGCAGGCCCTGCACGCTCCTCTCCCGCCAGCCCCCTGCGTGGTGTGGCATTACCACCCATTCGCCACGTGCTGCCATCTCCTGGGCCTCGGTGGAGTAGGGAGGTGGGAGCCCAGGCGGCTGCGGGGCTGCAGGCAGAAGGCACGGAGATGGGACTGTGGCCGGGCAGCTGCTCCCTGACCCCATGGCAGCGTCTGAGCTTGCGGTGGGGACGGAGCGGGCGACGGGCTCCGCGGGGCTTCGGCCGCGCTGCAGTACCCGGGAGCGTGCTGTTGCGGTGAGCCCAGCGTGGGGCAGGGCTAGGGCAGAGACAGGCAGTCGCACGCTGGGATGTGCCGGGGCAGGCGCTGGGGCCGCAGGCAAAGCCTCGGCACAAGCCAGGAAGTGCTGCCGTGGCCGCCCCGGGAGCAGCTGCCGCAGCGGCGTGGGGCATCGGGCGGGCGCAGGAGGTGGCACCGGGAGGGGGAAATGGCCTCGGCCCGGACTGGGCAGTGGTGGGCATGGGTGGTTGGGCTGGACTGTGGTGGGTCCGGGGTGCCAGGATCCCACCTGCCCACCCGGGGGAGCTGGTCCTGTCTGACAGCCCCTGCCACGGCACCTGGAGACGTCGTCACGCAGACTTTGACCGGAGGAGGGATCACCTGGAAGCTGCAGGGGCAGCCGTGGCCTCCGCGGGGCCGGATGCAGGCTGGGTCACCACGTGGCAGCTGCCGGCCGCTGGGGCTACCAGGGTGTTGGCAGTGGGCTCGGAGCCCCTTCCCCAAACCACCTCCCTTGGCTGTGACTGGGCTGCAGCAGGGGCCTGGGCGCGGCCCGCAGCACCAGCTGAGCCACGGAGTGTCGGATTTGGGTGATAAAGCCCTTGTGTGGGCCCTGGCCCAGTCTGGCCCCCCAGGGGCCGGACTGCTTTTGGGTGCAGGCACCCTGCCTACAGTCCCTGCGGGGCAATGGGACCACTGTGCTCTGAGCAGACCAGGGGACGTGGCTCGATCCACGCAGAGCATCTGATCCTACGCATTGGTGCCCCAGCACCCCTCAAATGTGGTGTTTCCACCCAAAGTGGGATAAGCCACCACACAAGCCAGGTGTGTTCACCGTTGCCGTGGCCAGGCTGTCTGTGCCCTGTGCCACCACCACCGCCGGTCCTCGCAGGCAGCAGGGCAGCAGAAGGGAGGGTGCAGAGCTGTGCACAGAGACATGACTGAGCGTGGCCAATCCGTGGGGCAGTTGTGGGGCCCCGTGGAGGAGCAGAGCAGGCTGCATGCCTGCCTACGGTTGCTGCCAGGTGCGTGGATGGCCTGTGTGCTCCTGCCTGGCTGTGAGCTGGGCTCTCTGGAGGCAGCCCCTGGGCAGGACTCTGCCTGTCCATGACCCCACGTGCTGGGCAGGCACGGGCGCAGGCCCCTGCTTGTAGGGGGCACATGGCACGGGAGGGGTGAGCAAGGCAGGCAGGTGTGTTGGGAGCAGTTAAACAGCAGATTTCTGGTCCCCAGTGCGCAGAGGACTTCCACACGGCCCGGGGGCCATCCCTTGCCACCCGGATGGGTGCTTGGGTGGTGGCTGCTCCCTGGCACACGCTTCCCCATCTCTCACCGCGGGGTTTCCTGGGGTACTGTGTGGTCTCTCTGGCCCCATGCGAGGATGATCGAGCCCCTGCCCCAGGCTTGTGGGTGCTGCAGGGTCTGGGTCTTGTGGACCTAGCCAGTGACCACTGCTATGTGCCAAACCTGACCGGGGACCTCTCCTCCCTGGAGAGGAGTAGGGGGCCAGTTAGAGTAGAGCAGGATGGCTCCAGTCGGAAGGGACTTGCAGCCATCACCTAGTCCAAGTGCCTCGCTGCTCCAGGGCTGACCAAAAGTTAAAGCACATTATTAAGGGCATTGTCCAAATGCCTCTTAAGCCCTGGCAGGCATGACCTGGAGGCACTGCTCTGTCTGAGCTGGCAGCTCTGGCAGAGGCAGTGCAGTAGACACACACACACCCCCCCAGCCCCACTTTTCCCGAGGAGGTGGAGGCGGAGAGGGCTGTCTTCCCGTGTCCTTAGTGCAAGAGCTGGGGCTGTGGTGTCCCATAGCGAAGCAGAAAGCTGCAGGCATGGGGAGATGAGGCTGTGGGGCTCACGTCACAGGTTGCTGGGGCTCAGAAGTGATGGTACCGGGGAGGGAAAGCCCCGCCTGGGCTGTTGAGTGCTTCTGCACTGCCTCTGGCCTGGGAGGTCCTGCGGCTGGATCTCTGGGGGCTGCTGTGGGGAGGGCCCCTCTGCCCCTCGGGGGGGGCACAGCGGGCACCGCTCCGTGATGGGGAGGGGAACGTCCTGGCGCTCCTGGCTGTGCCCGCGCTGTCCCCAGGCCCTGACCGATGTTCTGGTCCTGCAGATCCCACAGTGGTGTGCGGAGTATGCCCTCTCCCTGCAGTTCGCCCACGGCGTGGTGGCCTGCACCCAGCCCCACAGCCTGGCCGCCCTCAGCCTCTCCCTGCGCGTGGCGGATGAGATGGACCTGAACCTGGGCCACGAGGTCGGCTATTGCGTCCCCCACGAGGACTGCTGCACCACCGAGACCATCCTCAGGTACGGGGGCGGGGGGGCCCCCGCGGGCTGCCTGTGCCGGCAGCGCCCGTCACACTGCGCTCTGATCCCGCTGAGCTCCCCAGCGGCAACGTAATCTCTTAATCCAGCCTGGCCTCGTTGCAGGGAGTGATGAAGCGGGCTGCTGGCTGCCCAGGCCCTCCCAGGGCTGTGGTGGGGGCTCGTGCCACTGGGGAAGGGTCGAGGCGTGCTCCCCTAGGGCTGTGGTGGGGGCTCCTGCCGCTGGGGAAGGGTCGAGGTGTGCTCCCCTAGGGCTGTGGTGGGGGCTCCTGCCGCTGGGGAAGGGTCGAGGCGTGCTCCCCTAGGGCTCTGTGTGGGGGTGCCCGCAGGGCTGCAGCTCTCAGTGCCGGGGGTCCCCGCGGCCGCCNGGCTGTGGGGGGGGCTCCTGCCGCTGGGGAAGGGGCGAGGTGTGCTCCCCTAGGGCTGTGGTGGGGGCTCGTGCCACTGGGGAAGGGTCGAGGCGTGCTCCCCTAGGGCTCTGTGTGGGGGTGCCCGCAGGGCTGCAGCTCTCAGTGCCGGGGGTCCCCGCGGCCGCCCCACGCTGACAAGGCCGGGCCACGGCAGGTACTGCTCGGACGAGATGCTGCTGCGAGAGATGACATCGGACCCGCTGCTGCGGCAGTACGGGGTGGTGGTGCTGGATGAGGCGCAGGAGCGGACGGTGCCCACCGATGTGCTGCTGGGGCTGCTGAAGGACGTGCTGCGCCAGCGCCCCGCGCTGAAGGTAGTAGTGGTGACCTCGCCAGCCATGGAGGAGCGTCTCCGTGCCTTCTGCGGGGATCCCCCCGTGGTGCGGGTGCCGGGGCCTGGGCCCCCTCCTCAGCTGCTCTACAGGGACCCGTCAGCCCACGGCCGCGTCGCAGCTGCCTGCCAGGCCGTGCTGGACATCCACCGGCGGCAGGAGCCCGGCGACATTCTGCTCTTCCTGGCCAGCGAGCAGGTAGGCTGAGGGCGCCCGTGGCTTGGCTCCTGGGGGACTCACTGTGCCGTGAGGTGGGAGCAGGGGGACGGGGAAGGTTTGGAGGATCCCTCTTGGCCGTGTGGGGGAGCCCTGAAGATGGCGGGGGCTGCTGAGGATTAAACTGTGAGAGGTGGGGCTCCTCTGCAGAGGGGCTGGAGGCACCATGCGGGACGCAGGGCCTTTCCTGCGAGGGCACCAGGAGGCAACTGCAGGGCATGGCGCAGCGCCCTGTCCCAGGGATGGGACGCTCCAGGCATCGCGCCTGTGCCCCTGTCCTTCCCCGCAGGAGATCACTGAATGCTGCAGAGCCATCCGGACCGAGGCCATGGCGCTGAACCCGGGGCTGGGCCCACTGCTGGTCCTGCCCCTGCACCCTGGCGTGGGCCGTGCAGCGCAGAAAGTATACGAGGCACTGGAGGAGAGCATCCGAGAAAGGCGGGTGATCGTCACCCACTGGCTTGCAGACTCGTCCTTCTCTCTGGGCACCGTGCGTTTTGTCGTTGACTCGGGGCTGGAGCTGCGCAATGTGAGTGTGCCAGCCCGGGGCGGGGAGCGGCAGTGAGCGGGGGGGCCTGGCTCTGCTCTGGGACGCAGCTGGCAGCATGGGCAGAGGCGAGACTGGGGAGGGAGTGGTGGGCTCGCAGGGTTCTGCATCGTCTGCTCAGCCTGGGCTCTGCGCGATGCCCCAGGCTGGGCGATGCCGTGCGGGGTGCAGGACCTGCCCCAGGGAGGGGGCAGCGGTGGCACGGCACCAGCGGGGCGGAGGGGCCTTTGGAGAAGGCAGGGGCTCCTCTGCGGGTGTCCTTTCTCACAGCCCCACCTGCAGGTCTATAACCCCCGCATCCGGGCAGAGTCCCAGGTGCTGCGGCCCATCAGCAAGAGCCAGGCGGAGTCGCGCATGCAGCGAGCTGCGGGCAGCCCCCCAGGTGAGAGCCCCTGCCCGGGCATCCCCCAGACGTGCCTCCAGTGGCCGAGTGCTGTCGTCCCGCCCCACTGGGGCCCCAGGCAGCCCGTGGCCCCGCACGCTTTCTTGCCTGCCTGCCTGCCTGCACTTGCTGCCTTGTACCTGGGCTCCATCCCTCCCACCATCGAGGCTCACGGCTCCTCTCCTGCAGGCACCTGCCTGCGCCTCTACTCAGAGGCCTTCTATGAGCAGCGCCTGCCCCCCAGCCCCGCGCCCCACGTCAGCGAGACCAGCCTCAGCCGTCTTGTGCTGCTGCTGAAGCGCCTGGACATCGCCGACATGGGCCAGTGCGACTTCCTCGACCGGCCAGGTAGTGCCCGCAGGGCGCAGGGGGGCCGGGCACGGCATAGTGGGGGCCGGAGCAGAGGGGCAGAACAGGGGCGGCCGTGAGGGGGGAGCCGGAGGCTGGCCATGGCCGCAGCCGTCGCTGCTGCCCGGGCTGTCTCTGGAGAGGGGCTGGAGGGTCCCGCAGGGGCAGGAGGATGGGCAGGGCTGCCTGGTCCCGGCAGCCGGCTTACGTCCTGCCCCAGCCCCCGAGTCACTGATGCAAGCGCTGGAGGACCTGGACTACCTGGCTGCCCTGGACGATGACGGAAACCTGTCCGAGGTGGGGATCATCATGTCAGAGTTCCCCCTGGACCCCCAGCTGGCCAAGGCACTCATCGCCTCCTGCGAGTTCGACTGTGTGGAGGAGATGGTCAGCCTGGCCGCCATGCTCACAGGTACGGTGCTGAGGGGCTCGGAGCCTGCGCCGCTGCTGGTGCGGGGCACGGCACGGCCTCTGGAGAGCCAGCACTGGCAGAGTGGTGCTGGGGCCACGTGGTGACCTTCCCTCTGCGCCACCCCCAGCTTCTCCCTGCTTCGTGCCCCCTTCCACGCACCTGGAGGAGGCCGTGACCGTGCGCCAGCGGGCCCTGCTCCACCCAGACGGAGACCACTTCACCCTCATCAACATCTTCAATGCCTTCCAGCAGCGTGAGTGCCGGGCAGGGGCTTGACTGCCGGCAGGCCGCACACCCCACGGGTGACCCACAGCTCCCTCGCGTGTCCCCTGCTCCTTTTGGGAGCAAGCGCTGCAGCCACGTTCGTGACCCTGCCCAGGTGCCCCACCCTGGCTGCGAGGGGGTCCCAGCCCCAGCCTGGGAGCCCCGCTCCCTGTGCCGTCCCTGTCCCCGCTGCGCTGGGGGGATGCAGTCTCCATGGGAGCAGCAGTGCCCGATTTTGCGGCCCGTGAGCCCCTAGCCCAGCCAAGCCACCCGCTCCCACGTGGGGTCTCTGCTCATCCAGCCCTATCCAGCTGACCCCGCTCTCCCTGCAGACAACGCGGACGAGGGCTGGTGCCGCAAGCATGCGGTGAGCGGGGAGGCGCTGCGGCTGGCGGGCATCGTGCGGGCAGAGCTGCTGGAGGTGATGCAGCGCATCGAGCTGCCCATCTCGCCCCCTGCCTTTGGCACGGACGCCAATGTGCGTAATATCCAGAGAGCGCTCATCTCCGGCTACTTCCTCAAGGTGGGCCAGGGGGCTGTGAGGGGCCCAGCTGCGGGGTGGGGGTTGTGCCAGCCAGCCCCGCTCCCCTCCCGCTCCGCTCCCCAGGTGGCCCGGGACATCGATGGCTCTGGCAACTACGTGATGCTGACGCACAAGCACGTGGCCCACCTGCCCCCCGCCTGCTGCTACCTGCTGCGGCAGCCCCCCCAGCGCCTGCCCCCTTGGGTCCTCTACCACGAGTTCACCATCTCGCAGGACAACTGCCTCCGCGTGGTCTCGGAGATCCAGCCCCAAATGTGAGGACCTTGGAGATGGGGAGGGATGGGTTGCGCCCGGGCTGCGTCCGTGTGGCTCTGGAGCTGGTACTGGCCCGGGAGCGCGGCGGAGCCCTGAGGGGTGCGATGCCTGGCCTGGGCCTCTTCTGGGGGCAGGTGGGGACCGTCCCCATGTGGGCGAGCGAGGAAGCTGCTCCGGAAAGGCCTCCAAGGCCGGCTGCCCCTCCTTGACCCCCCCATCCCTGCAGGCTAGTGGAGCTGGCACCCCAGTACTACCTGAGCAACCTGCCGCCCAGTGAGAGCCGTGACCTGCTGATGGAGCTGCGGGAGAAGGTGGTGGCTGTGGAGGATGTGCCAGTGGTGCCAGAGCCGCTGGGAGAGGCAGCCGGCGGGGAGGACGAGGAGAGGGAAGTCTGCGTGCTGCAGTGAGCCAGAGCCGCCGGAGCCCCTGCTTCAGGGCTGCCTGGGCTTGGCTGTGATCACCAGGGATGGAAGAGCCCCAGTGAGATCATGCTGCTGTGGGGGCTGAGCCGATCCCCAGGGACGCGCAGGCAGAACCTGCTGCTACCACAGCTCTGCGCCGCAGTCGTGGTGCCAGCAGCCGCGGGGCCAGCCCCCTGGCATCTCCCCGGGGACAGAGCCTAGTTCATGGGAGCGCTGGCCCCGGGCCTGGGGAATCGTGCAGCCCTCTCCACCTGGGCTCCTTCTCCCCGGGGGCTGCTGCAGGGCTGGGGCCACCGGCCCTGCTTGTCCTGTTCCCCCTGACGCCTGGGGGAGCAGCGCCTAGGGGCTGAGGGGCCACTTGTGGGTCTCCTGTATAAAGTTTTGCGACCTTTGCTCCTGGCCTTGCTTCCGTGATTGCAGCGAAGGGGGGCTCGCACCGCAGAGGGCTCCGGCAAGGGTGGGCTCTGTCCCACCCCAGGGCCCTGCCTGCAGTGGGGCGAGGGCCCCCCCCAGCCCCTTTGCCCCTGCAGAGCAGCTCCACGCCGCCCCGAGCCGAGCCTCTCCCGGGGGGGTTTCTGAACATGAGGCACCCCTGGGCTTGCTCACCTCCTGCCTCCAGTTCTGGGTAGTGTGCAGCTTCCCCCAGTCACACTGACAGGCCGAGGGGCAGCCCTGGCCTTTGGACCGGGTCTTCCCCTCTGCGGTTGTGCGCTCTTCTGCAGAAGCAGAGGGGAAGCTGCGGCCGGCGGCGGGGTGGGCGGCAGCCTGGATGTGCAGCCAGCTCCTGCTCTCCCCAGGACAGGGTATGGGTGCTCCCCGGGGTCAAGGTGGCCCCCTCCCTTTCACTCTTCGGGGTCCCCCTTCCTGCCTTGGGGTCCCCTCCAGCTTTCCAGCGAGCCCCACTTCTCTCGCAGCCCCCTGGCACCACGGCCAAGGGCTGGGGGGCCGGGGGTCCCAGCACCGATGCTGTGTTCCAGCCCCTGCACCGGGACAGACCCCCTTGGCACAGGTGTGGGGCTGCTTCATCCCGGCAGCCGACCCTGCCGTCTCCCTCCTTCCCACCCTCCTGCCCTTCCTCCTTCCCTCCCCACAGCCCACGCGTGGGGGCTCCACTGTTCCTAGGAAGGGAGCCGGAGGCTCCGCTCTCTGTTCCCACCGCAGAGCCTCGAAGGTCAGTCAGAAAGGTGAGGGCTGGGCCTCCCTGCAGCTTCCTCAGAGACCGAACTTCCCCTTGCTTTCTAGGAACCCCAGAAAGTCCATGAGCGGGAGCAGGGCCGCAGCTTGCGCCTCCCCGGCCCCCGGAGTGGGGGGGTCTGCGCCGTCCCCTCTCCCTGGGCCAGGGCTGCAGGCGGTGGGCGCCGGGGCTGTGCAGCGGAGCTGGGCTGGTGCTCGAGGGGATGGCGAAGGGGAGGGAGGCCGGCGGCTGTGGCTGCCTCTGTCCCCGCGTCCCGTCCTGGCAAAGCATCCCACGGGACAAGCATCTGGGGCAGCTGGGTGGCCCGGGGAGGGGAGGGAAGGGGCAGGACAGCCTGGGCCAGGCTGGGTGCAGCACCTTGAGCCTCTGCTGGGACCCATTCCTCTCCCCGGAGACCCACTGCCATCCAACTGGCCAGGGCCAAGCGCCACGCCTGCCCCTCTCCAGACCCCTGGGACAGGCACTGCTGGCCCTCGGCAGTCCCTTCCCCACACTCCAGCCCCGCTGCCCCCACAGCAGGGGTCTGAGGGTGCCGATGCAGCGTGCGGCGATGCGCAAACCGTCAGCTAGTCATGGGGCTCAGGACCACCCTGTGGGAATGGGAGTACCCGGGGCTCCAGCACCGTCCCAGGCGCCTGGCTCTGCCCCTTCACCCAGCGGTTCCCTGGAGGGGACCCATCCTCACCGCCCTGGCCATGCCTGCAGGCAGGGCAGGGCAGCGGGTCCCCAGCACCCCCCCAGCCTGGGAAGTACCTGTGGTGAGTCCCAGCAAGGCAGGGGCCGGGTGGGTTGGGGGCTGAGCGTGGGTCCCGGCTCACAGCTCCACCCAGCACAGCTTTCTCCTTTTCTAAGAACTGTGATGCTTTTGCGGTTTGGCTTCACCTTGGGGGAGCCCCGCGGGGTCCTGGTTCAGTATATACCCAGCCGCCCGCTGGCCCCCAGACCACGCTGAGCCCACCGGAGCAACGCACACCACGGCGGCAAGGTAGGCACAGCGCAGGGGCTGCCGGGGGGCAATTGCACTGTGGCCCGGGGAGGGTGCTGCTCCAGGCGGGCGCTGCAGTCCCAGCTCAGCTGGCTCCCCTTCTCCCCGGGTACAGCTTGCCCCCCTCCCTGGCACGGGGCTGCCCTTCCCCTTCCCTTTCCCCTACCACTGCACTTCCCCTCCCAGATGCTGGTGCTGGTGGGGCTGGTGCTGTGCCTGGCTCCTGCGGATGCCCTGACTGCCTTCCCCCCAAAGTGTGAGTCCTGCCCTGCCTGGGCACAGGGGCGGCCTTGGAGGGGAGACACCTCTGTGTGGGGGGGACTGCAGGACCCACACAGCAGCCGGAGGGAGCAGGGAGCACCCACATTCCGCATCCCTCCAATAACAGGGTGGCGTGAGCCCCAGTCAGGGCAGCTCTCCTGGTGGGGGGGCGGGTAGAAGATGGGCGTGAGAGAGATGGGGGGGTGACGTGGGGTGAGGGAGCAGGGAGATGGATGTGGGGTGATAGGGCAGGGTGGGGATGGACACAGGCTGCAGGAGCAGGGTGGGGACCTTGAGGAAGGATGGATGTGATGTGTCGGGACAATGGGGCACCCAGCCCCATCGTGGTGGGGGGGACAGGCTGCCCGCACCATAGCCCATCTCTGACCCCAGTCTCTGCCTCTCGCCTCCAGTTCAGGTGGGGAAACTGAATGGGGACGTGGTGGTGAAATGCAACACCTCGGAGCAGCAAGTTACCTGGACGCAGAACGGGGAACCAGAGCCCATGGCCGAACTCATGGCCGAGGGAAAGACTCTCACCATCCTCGGCTTGGACCTGCCGGCTGCAGGCAACTACAGCTGCTGGGCCGGCACCGTCCTGCTGGACACCACCTATGTGGTGGTCAGCGGCACCCGTACGT
>VZTL01069658.1:1714-15689 GCA_013400535.1 Scopus umbretta | reverse complement strand
GTCGTAGGGTTTGCACGCCTGCATGTATGCGTGCGTGTGCTCGGCCCGGCTGTGGAGCTTGCCTCAGGCCCGGGCGACGAGCTGCTCCGTGCTGCAGTCGTGACCGAGGTGCTGGCTTCGCTGTGGAGGTTGCGGCCCTCCCCGCCCTCTCTGGGGTCTGGCTTTACCTTCCGGTTGCCGCAGCCGGCTGTAAATAGCCCTGAGCCCTCTTTCTGGTGGCCGGGCGCCGCACGCCTTTACGGGTGAGGCACAGAGCTGTGTCGTGTGCCGGGATTCAGGTGGGAAGAGGGGAGGCCCGGTTATTCCCTCCTGAAGACGGGCCCTACAGCATCTGGTAATGCTTATGTAAGAAGCAGTCTCTCCGCAGGGCTTTTTTTCCTCTTTCCTCCTTATGTCGTGTTAGTCGTTTTTTTGAGACCTTCTGTAGCCTTTTGAAATAAGGTTTATGATGAGAATTTTCAGTTCATTTCTGTGATCGAGAGTGGTTCTGTGTTCTAACTACACTTGTGACAGATGGTCGCTTTTGGGCGGATTCTTATCTTTTGCTTGCGCTACCTTTTTGGGGGTTGCGTGTGGGGACTGGCGCATAAATAATGTGATTGGGAGAATAAAGTGGAAAAAAAAGGTGGGGTTTTTTTGTTTAATGCACGTAAATATCAGTAGACAAGGCGGAGTAGTAGACATTACAGGTAAAAAAAAAAAAAAAAAGCCTTTTACCAGTGAAAAAGAAGATTTCTGTAATGTGTTTGACACTAATATTAGCCGTTTGTGATCTCATTCAAAATACTTATATTTTTTTTTAAGTCTGTGGATGTTGCTGTACTCATTTCTTCTGCAATTTTTAGTAGAAGAGTTTCTATTAACTTGTTTTGTGGATTTGACACCTGGATACTTTTAGTTGTATTTGTATTAGGGTTTTTTTGCATGTGTAATGCACCCCCAGAGATCAAGCTTAGGAGGGGAAGAAGGAAATAACTTTTAATTACTCTTTTTGATCACTTCTGTTTGTAGGTTAGTGAAGATAGATTTAAACATTGAAAAAAATATTTTTAAGGTCAGAACTGTTAAGGTATTGCACCCTGTAACTTTGGTTTATCTGCAACCCTGACTTATTTTTGCCAGTTACCTTAAATAACGAGCTCCCTGTGCATGATAAATTCTTTATCTTTTTGTTTCTAGTTAGTTTTAACAACTATGGTAATCAGCTGCTGTTTTTTGAGCCATAATGTCATGAAAGGGTTTAATTTTATTCATTCCTAAACTCATTAGCATTAGGAAATAGTTGTCTTTGTGACCACCATTATGTGGAAGGATCATCAAAAATCTTAGAGAGCAACATAAAGCTGCTGCTTGTCCCTAACACAGGATTCACCTCGTTTATATCAGTTGTAGGAGGAACTACTGATGTTAAAGCAACCTAATTCTGATGGAGATAATGAAATGAGCAATGTGTGTTGGAAGAAGTACCGGGGAATTCCTTCCTTTGGAGATGATGGAAAGAGATTAATATCTCGGTCCGGTTCAGCAGCTGGAGGCCATGGTGCAGCTGCAGAAAGGCACATCATGCCAATAAGATGTGAACGAATGGGTGTGTTGTGGAAAACTGTGTAAGCCTACTTAGCGTTCCGTGCTGCACTCTGAAAAACACTCTCTAAGCTGTTTGCTGAACTTGAGTTCGTTTCCTCCTCTTCATACAGACATGCGGATAGTTTCTCTTTCAGTCCTCTGGAACTCTTTATATTTGTGTGGTGATTTATTCTCTGAGTCCATTTTTAGCTCCAAATACACCTGGCAATGTTTGATGTGGTTATAAAGTGAACAGTTCACTGTAGTTTTGCTTTTTAAGTGTATGTCCATGTCTAGCGCCTTCAATATGATTAAGACGTCCGCGTGCCAGTTTCCCTGCCTTTACTTTTATAACGTTTCCTTTCATTTTAGAGAAGCCCTGCTGCTTTGTAATTAGTTGCATACTTGAAAGGAACATTCCGAAGTGGGTACTTCATCTCATGGAGTTTTTCTGGATAATTTTTTTGGTTGTGTGTCTTGAGTTTGAACATGTTTTAAAAGGGACTTTTCTGAGTGTTTTCACCATTTGTTTGATCTTTCTGTTGTGTGAGTCTGGTACTGCAGGAAGCTGAGCTGCCTATTTGACAGGCCTGGAAACTGATGCTCTTTATTTACTGGACTCAAATAGTTAAGGCAGCAGCAGTGGAAACTTGATCAATACTGACCTAGAGAGATCTTGAAAGTCTTATATTTTGACTTCTAGCCAGTCAGGTAACTAGTTCTTGGCATTGCAGGCTCTAAACACAGCTCTCTGAAATGCCTAAAAACTACATGAACAACTGTGGAGGATGAAATATATTTCATGCTGGTAACACATTTGGGTTGCAGGGTTTTTTTGGTTTTTTGTTTTGGGTTGTGGTTTTGTTGCGGTTTTTTGTTGTGGTTGTTTTTTTTTGGTTTTTTTTGTGAGGTTGATGGGGTACACCAGCCTTTACTTGTGTGGCTGGTCTCCTGTGATCCAGCTCTCTGAGGTGGGTTGTCATAGACTGCATCATCTTGGGCTGTCATTAATGCTCTGTGTGCGGGTCCTCTGGGTATTCTGTCCTCTGCAGAGGCGCTTTGGGATTGCTGCCCAGATTTTCTCAGAATGTGCTGATACAAATGTGGTTAGGCAGGCTTGTAGGTGTAGGCTTGCAAACATGGCTGTGACGGCAAAAAAAATGCTGAATAACTAGTTAGTAAACCAAACCTTAGACTGGCAAGACACTGTAGAGTTAAAAGGGACCTCAGAGCAGTTCAGTTTGTTGATTTGATCTACATTTTTTGTTTCTGAAGATTTTACTTAAAGATATTATTAGTTATATTTTTATTTTAATGAATTAGATTCCTGTCGTTCAGGTGCCTAACTGAACTCAGCAAATCTATGAGCTAAAAAACAAGCAGCCCCTCTTAGTGTGACTAGATTTGAACTGATCGTATGCAGGCAGGGAGCTGATCCTGTAGGAATCCACAGAAAGATTTTGCTGCATACCTGGTGGATTTGTTAACCTTTGTTAACGTGTGTTAGTCTCTGAGTTCAGTTCCCTGGTCTTACCTGCTCGTTATGAAAAATCAAAGACACAGGATGTTTTACAGGCTTCCTATAAATAATACACTTGCTATATAATTGAAGGTGTACTGGAACTGCTCATAGTGTATCAATGTACTCCAGAAATAAATCTTTAAAGAAAACTTTAACTTCACAGCTCTGTGATATGTATCCTCATTTCCTGAATTGATTTTTCTTCTCCCTCATATAAAACTTGCTAGAATTAATGAAAGTTGGAAATGTAGATTTTTTTTTTCTTCTGTACAGTTAACTGTCTCTAGTTGTTTTTGTCAATTTTGATTATGCCTTTAATGTGTTCACTTATGTCCCTATGTACAGATACGAGGTTGACCTAATTTGTTTTGCAGTAAAAGTTGTTTTTTGCAAAGTATGTTATGTATTTGTTTGGAACAATTGACCTTACCTGTGCCTTAGTTCACAACTGAATGAGTCTTGGGTGAGTAGGAATTTAAGAATTAATTTGTTTTCTAGGTAGAAAGAACAGTTCTCCAGTCATACCACTGCAGCAGCTCTATAGCAATCCATATTGTTAGACCAGATGGGGAAAAAAGGAGGGAAAAAAATTATTTATTCTTGTTAACTTCTTACACAGCAAGATGGAGTATTCTGTTTGCTGACCGACTCTCTCTAAACCTTTAGACTGAAGGCTAAATAGTCTCTGGTTATTACTTGAAATTACTGAACTACTCTAGTGAACTACAAAAACCGAGTATTATTGGAAATGCTGACCCGATCCTAATGACAGTATTACCATACATGTCTGCAGTGTTTCACTACTTTATTAGTACCCTTGGTATGCTCACTGTATCTGGCCTTCTCAGCAGAAATTTTTGAGTGCTGTCCTTGTTAGCCAATTTAAATTGTATGGGAGCAAAACATCTTTTGCTTTCCTTGCTGCTGACTGCATGGGAAAGAGCTGTTTTGATGGATCTGTGATTCTCATACTCTCCACAGTTCTAGGCTGTGGGGTGGCTGTGGTGGTTTTTTTTTGTTTTGTTTTTTTTGTGGTGTCTGTCCTGTCCATCTGTCCATTCTGTGGTTCTGTGTTGTCCTGTCTTCCCTGTTCCACTGCCCCCCACCCCCGCCAGTCACACAGGGAAATTCTTTTCTAAGTGCGTATCTGATAAACCTTTTCGGCCTGTTCCTTCCCTTCTCTTTGTTTTCTCCCTCCCAAACTGATGATATGAAGATCTAAGCCTCTGAAGAATGGGATTCTTCTGTACTTCAAATTCCTTCCTCTTTGCTTCCAAGAACAGAACAGGCATATAGAAGGAGTGGTTCTGGGGAGTGCTTGCATGCAACCCAGGTGATAAGTCTAATTTTAGTTTTTGAACTGTGACACTGAACTTTTCTACAGTTACAGATAGGAGTTGTATATTGTGTTTCATTTTTATGATTTTTTTTTTCTTTTTTCCCCTCCTCAAGATCTGTCTAGCAAAGCTTATGCTATAGGAAAATAAAAGCTTTTCCTGGTGGTGTTTTTAGTTTCAGAATGTATCACTGAAAAATAGTTTGAAGTGGAATCTAGACTACAGATCAAAGTCTGCTTATTAATGGGTGTATCCAAAGTAACTAGAAATTCATAGATGTGAGGAACAGAAGTTAAAATTGTCTCTTTTGGTTTCTAGTCAATCTTTCCAAGTATTTTAGATTGTAATCCTGTAGGAGAATGAGCATCTTGTTCACAGATGTTGGGCTGAATGTTGCAGGATCAAGTCTGGTTTTGAAGTTCTGATCCCAACTGGAATTACTGTATCTTTTTATGGTGATTCTTTTTGTGGCAGTAGTATTAGAATAACACCAAAATTTGCAGATTTCCCAGCGTATTTCTGTAACCATTAAGTAACTTTATAATTAATGTTTTTCTGAATGTAGAAGCTCTACTCTGTAAAGGTAATTTTGTACCTGCTTGGGTAAATGGATGCAGATTTTGTGCAGCCTCTTGCACTGCTTTACCAGTGAGTATTTTCTGCCTGTGATGCGATAGGTTTATATTTAAGTTGGTGCATAAACAACAGTTACACTGGTTTAAGTGGCATAATTCACGGCTTCAGTTGAAATGGTAAAATTTTATGTGATGATAAAATCTCAGAACGAAAATTCTATTAAAGAGAAAATGTGTGTTATCTTTGAGGGTTTTTTTGTGTTTACTGCTAATCTGTTCTGCTAATGGAGTGAGTTGGGACAGACGTGATTGTTTTGTTTGTGGTTTGGTGTTTGGGTGGGGTTTTTTTTAATTGTTTTGCTAATTCTACTTTTTTCTTTAAAGCTAGCCAGGAATACGCTTTTGATGAAAAGGGTATGTCAGGTGAGGGAGGGATTTTTGAAAAGTACTGTGTTGTTAGAAGCCCAAAATGTTTCCATTAATGTTCGTCAGTTATGATGGGAAATTTTTTAAAAGGTGCTTTTGGTCAAATAGTACAACTGTGCTTGCACTCACTTAGGATGTGAAGTCTGAAGTTCTTCCTAAGACTGTTCTTTTTCTTACCCTGATTTAGAACTGGGAGATGTTTGGAATCATAGAAAAAAATTTTTTCAACACAAAAGTAGTGGCTTCCAAGTCCTGTTCTTAAGTCCATTTTTTGGCTATGTACAACGGTGACCTATTTTTTCCTAACGTCTGAGCATCCAGCAGCTCTTGTCATCATCATTTATCTAAAGGTTTTAGAGGTTTAATGTTGTGGTGGGTTTTTTTGTTTGTATTTACACCAATCAAAATAATGTATTGTGAGAGCTCTTTACAATATAATGAGCTTAGAGCAATGGACTTTGCTTGCCTGTATTACGTTCTGTTAGAACTTGGCAGCAATTACAACTGAGGCTTTATTTAACACATCCGCATTTCTAGTGGAGTTAATTTTAAAGGGTTTCTTATTAGTATTGGATGCTTTGTCAGTCAGTGACCGACAATGCTGCAGAGTTGTGGTGGCTGCTTCTCATAGCCTAGCCATTGCAACATAATGTGGTTTTCAAAGTTTGTTTTGCTTTTTTTTTGATGGGGTTTGAAATTTATTTTGTTTTCTTAGATAATATAAATGCTGCACTTTTCACTTCTCTTACATTCTCAAGTATGCGTGTATGAATTTGGGAGGCAAAATTTTTCAGCTTAATTTGGATATGCTGAACCTCAGTTAACATTCAGTATTAGGAGAAGTCCGTGGAAATCTGCATTTGGAGTAATTAGGGAAAGTGAAAGCTCAACTGAAAACTTCTTTCTTTTCCTGTATGCTTGGTTGTTGTTGATGACTGGAAAAGGTTTGACAGTTATGAGAATGTAATTTGAAATCAGGTGCTTGTTGTTACTTTTACATGGGTATTTTTATGACAGAGCGAAAACCTGTCAGTTCCCACCCACCCCTCAGCCCTGATCTACTTGGAAAAGTAACCTAGTGAAAAAACAGGAGGCAGCTTAATTTCAAACTTTTAATTGATTTTGCAAACTTTGCAAAACCAAAGATGTTTGAAAATTCCAGGACATTTAGAATGTTTTGATATGAATTACTGAAGCTGTGTGCCGAGCACAGGGCTTGTATTTCAGCATGCAGCCTAGCAAAACTCTTTGTGTACAATCTGTGTAGCTCCCAACTTTTGTACGTTACCATACATTTAAATTCCATCTTTTATTCACGCTAAATGTTGAATGCTAGTATTCTGTAGTCGCTGCTCGAGCAATGGTTTTGGTTGTTCATTCTGAGTATTTCTAGTTGTCCGGCTGACCTTTTAATTTCATTTTGGGAAGCACAGTGAAGTGCTGGTGTTGTGTGGGGCGCCCGATGTAGCGGGGAGGCGCTTCCTGTGCGAGGGGAAGGATGTCCTGTCTTTGGCGTCTGCCGAGCTGTTGCAAGAGCTCTGTAGAAGGTGCCCACATTTACATAGCTTGAAAGTTACTGTGGGCTAGACAGTGACAAGCAGCTGTCCCGTAACCTGTGGTTTACTGAGCCAGTCTCAGTTTTGATCTGTCCTGACTTCTTCAGCTGAATTAATTTTATGTCATCACGCCTTGACAGCTGTCAGTGTGGCTTTTGGTGTGCACATGAACAATTTATGGTAGCATCTTGGCCGCAGCAATGCAAAAAAAACTTCACATGAGGGTTGTGTGCGTGTACCCTCATAAGAAGGAAGATTTTTTCGTTTCTGTATATTAGCATGGATTCATTTCATGCTGTACTTGATAGTATAAAACTTACAAAACTACAAAAACTTTAAAAACTTACATAAGGACATTATGAATAAAGTCCTGTAAAACTTTATTTAAAAAGTGCAGTTCCAAGTGCAGATTTTTGTGTTTCTTTGGTCAGGGTGCAGTTCTTTCAAGTTGTGTGTGTGTGTGTCTGGGTGTCCCAATTGGGGCTGGGAGCCTTTTCTTAAATCTGTCCTCATCGGGGGACTGGTTGTGCTGCAGGTGATTGTTTTTCCTGGTGTAAATGGCCACTTGTGGATAAAAACTTGCTGGATCATCCCCACCTTGGCCCTTGAATACTTCAAGTACACTCCTTTAATACAGTGTATACAACTGGTGGCTCACAAATACAGCCTGGGGTGAATGCTGTTCCTAGGGTGGGCGGGTGGCATGTGGTAAAAACAGCACATTTAATTTAGGAGCAACTGTCAATCTCAGCTGAAGGCAGTGCTCTGACAGGATGTGGAAACTGATCCTTTTGCTCTTCAAAATGGTCCTGTCGGTGGCTAGATCCCCTTTGAGAAGCTGTTGTGGTCAAGCATTTTTTCCTGTTTAAAAACAAACAAAAAAAAGAGCGCCCTTCATTGTCTTGCATCATTCGTCTTCTCTGATCGCAAGCTCCAAAATTAAATTACCTTCTAGTACTCTGGAGTGAGGATATGTTCTTTTGTTTGTATGATTCCTTGCACTGAATTATGTTAAAATGAGAATAGTTGCATTATTGGTCCTAATCTTCAAAACATACAGCCCTCAAATTCCATAAATACATATATTCATAGAGGTTAGTGAATGCTGTAAATGATTTTTTAAAAGCTTAGATATTGGAAAATTACTTATTTCAATTTGCATTGAGGAAGTGAATCTAAAATGTTTTAAGAACTCTTTTAGTTGGTGGTTATTTCATTTGAGAGGCATAGAAATAGCGTTAAGCTAAGTGGAGGTAGTGTCTGAATTTTGTTGGTGTTTGCTTTCTAAAGCTTATTGGGTATTTGCTTTCTAAAGCTTATGGGACATTTGTTTTCTAAAGCTTATTGTGTTAATGTTTATGTAGTACCTAGTACATTGGGGTCTTTTGGCTGGGGTCTTGGATGCTAAACTAGTGCAAATAAGAAAGAGGGTTTACTCAGTGCACACCCTTTGACCATTTTTATGTCATTAACCTGCCCCCCCCTTCCCCATTTTACAGTATTGCTGTGGAAAAATTGCTAGCAAATTGGCCTTTATATAGTAAAAATAGAAGCTGTCCTGTCTGGATTTGAATTTAACTCAGTTGATTCATTCAGTCATTTGTAGCTATACAGGAAGCCCCATTCATATGATCACAAAGCCTAATAGCTGTTTGTACAGTGGGATTGATCTGATTACTCTTCTCTGTCTTGTGCTATTTACAGTCTGCTGCCAATTCACAGAAAGGGGAGAGAATGGCTGCGAAGGAGAAGTTGGAGGCGGTGT
This sequence comes from Scopus umbretta, assembly GCA_013400535.1. Taxonomy (NCBI): domain Eukaryota; kingdom Metazoa; phylum Chordata; class Aves; order Pelecaniformes; family Scopidae; genus Scopus; species Scopus umbretta. The sequence continues at coordinate 6,942 of VZTL01069658.1, read as the reverse complement.
TAAATGTGGCCCTAAGGGTCCCAAGTATCATGCTGTTGGATGTCTTGTACAGATGGGATGTCAGCTCATTCTTCCAGCAGATCCAAAGAAGCAGCCTGCACAACAATCCTCTCTTCCAGTACAAGTACTTGGCCCTTAATATGCATTATGTGGGTAAGTGTACGTGTATTCAAGACAAAACACTACTGTAGTAAATACCGTTTTGCTTACTACAAGGACTTTATGAATTTGGTAACAGCATGATATGTTGATTACGACAAATAGCCGGCTAATATATTCATTACAGTTCTGCTTAAGGGACTGTTTATGTTGGCAGTAAAGAAATCCTGTCTAGGGTCTTCTACTGAACTTTGTTATTTAGCCTTGATATGTAAATAGAGTAAACCTGGTGTCTGGAAACACGATTGATGCCTGGAAAGAATAGCACAGTGACTTTGGCCTGCGTCTGACTGATGGGAAAGTGGCTGTGAAATGCTGTGCAGACAAGGAGTATTCTAAACTTACATTGTTGGCATTAAACAGGAGACTAAGGAAAAGATTGCCTAGTTTGGTCACAACCACAGCACCAGAAGGTTACCTTTCACTGCTGCATGGATATGGCTCTTCAGTTTACAACCTTATGAACCTGTGAGCGGATTAGAGCAGGTAACAAGTCTTTGTGTCACAGATAAATGGACAAAATTACTAACACAGCTCAGGGAGCTGAGGTTTGAACCTTGGCCTGCAATGCTAGATGTCTGTTTTTAGGAGATGAAAGCATTGATGTGCTGGGACCTGTTCTCCAAGTGGGTATGTGATTCATCTGGTGACTGCACATGGGGTTAATTAGGGATTGGATCCAGGCTGTTGAGGTTGGTGGCCAATGACAGTCTGCATGAGTGGTGCCTAGCTTGGAGAAAAATGGCTAGCATATAATTTCCCCACTCTGCGGTGTTTCTTCCTTGTAGATGGCTTTGGAGGATAAAGATGTACTACAGTCAGCTAAAAGAAACACCCTTTAGTGAAGTAGTTAGAAGACTGTGGGGTTTTTAAGTAGCATCTCCAGGTTTTTAATCCTGACTGCGGAAACGTTGGCATGTGACTTTTCTTTTTTAATCTATTAAATGTCTATTATCTGGAAATTATTTACTGCCATTAAAAACACATGGCTTTCTTTGGCTCCACTATACTTATGCTGGGATAGCGATGTACTTTTAGTGCAAAAGGCTCATGTTACATTTCTATCCCCTTTTCATATGTTTGTGGAAGAGAGTACTTGTTTGCTGATGCATGTGACACAGGACTGTGGTGGCATGTAACTACAGCTGGCTCTCTCATGCACTTGTATGCACACAAGTACCTTTTAGGAATTAGTTTATCAGATCGGTTTCTAATACAGAACTAACAGTTGTGCAGTAGGCTATCAAGATGTCAGTGGGTAATTTCCAGCTCTGACACATTAGAGTCATTTGATAACCTTTTCCTCACTTAAGTACATTGAGATACACCAACAAAAAGCGCTACAGAGAGGGTAGGTGTTATTACTGAAGTATTTCTCACCTGGATGCTGTTTTAGTACTAAACCAGTGGGTTCTGACTTTGTGCTCCTCATACAAGCAGTGCTTTTGTGCTGGTGCACAATCACTCAGCAGTTCTTTTACTTTTTTTCTTTTACAATATTGAGTGTCTGTACTTTTACTGCTTCAACTGGTAGTTGCTGATCAAGAAGGGCTTCTAAATCATCAAACAAGTTGCTTGTTTTGAAAGATTTTCAGACAGTTTTCAGTGACAAAACTTTGCTAGTACTTTACAAATAAAGTTGATTTGTTTCAGTTCCTTGGTTGTTGGGTGTTTTTTAAGCTGTGTCAGTGTGAGGCTGGGTTAAATCAATTTGCATGCCCTCACAAGATTTTCTGTAGATTTAATTGCATCAGTTTACAGTATAACATTAATTAAAATGACGTATCAAAATATATGAATTGGATTTGTTAGAAAAACAAAGTACTTTTCCACCAGTTTGGGAAGTGAAGCTTCTTTGAAGGTGTGTTGGGGGAAATTAACTGCCAGTGTGCCATTTAAATAACAACTTAACCATGGGTATGTTTCAACATGTTAATCTGTTTTATTTGGGGCGGGGGGGAAATCCACTGTTCATATTTGCCGTTAGGAGACATAGTATCAGCAGCTGCTGTGGCAGCTTTGCAATATCAAACAATCGCTGGATTTCTTATACAGGTGGTGTAAGATACAGTATCACAGAAGTGCTTCTAGTAGCTTAGGAAATTGGGTTCATCTATCTCAAGCAGGTGCTCAAAGAACGATTTGATTAGAGAGCCATAAAACTTAATAAAACTCTACCAATCTTGATATAGTGAACCTTTTCCCGGAACTAAGGATCCAAAGCTGGAAATTTGCTCAGAACTGGGTGTTTCCAGGAATATCTTTTCTGTTTAAATGCACTGTTTTTTCTTTCTTCCATTTGACTGAAAGTTTGAAAAACCAATTGTTTTTGATCGAGTGAAGTGATGTATGTTACAGTGTGATTCTTGTTCCAGTTAGCAGTACTGGGAATGTAATAAAAACTGCTAGGATGCAATTTGTCCTTTGATACAGTTTTTCCCTTTCATATCGTTTCATGAAACAGCCCTTAGCTGCTTTAGTGAAGGAAAATAATCAGTCCTGATAAGTACTCAACCGCAAGTTCAACTGCATGAAATGTGACTAAATATGCATAAAGCAATGCAAACAGGAGAGAGAAATTTCTGGCTAGAATTGTTGAATGTAAACAGATTAATTTCATATAGGAAAAGCTGCAAAATAATTGTGTCTGTGAACTTTATCTGTCAAATGGCACTGTGGTTACTGTTTTGGCAGGCATAAAAGGCCTGTGAATGGCCTGCGGTAATCTTCGATGTGGACTTTAGCTCTTGTATATACAGTGTGTTATGTTGCTTTATTTCATGGTACTGTTTTCCTGGGTATGAATTATTTTCTGGAATCACCATTAAAAATGTTTTTCAATTACAAAAACTTTTCTAGGTTTGTCAAGCGTGCTTAAAAAGACAAACATCAGACTTAGTTAAGCAACAATTCAGGAGTGTCTCTGGCTGAAAAATTTTGTTCTCTGTGTGTGTAAATTCATAATTTATGGTCACAGGATCTCCTTAAGCTTAAAACCTGATTCATCACACCCAGTATCTTTGTGGAAGTACTGTTGGTACATCTTAGAGGACATATGCCAGATAATTCATTGAAGACTTAATTTAAAATTACTAGAGATGCTTGGGATTAAAAGGAGTTGACCTATGTACTTGATTTTTAATTTTTTTTTTTTTTTTAGTTTGCCATACCTAATGGATTATCTGTAAAAACAGGCAAGAATCAGATAAAATGGGGTTGTAAACTGAATTCAAGTGCATGTACTAGTGATATTCAACAAGGAATTATATTGAAAACAGTAAAAATTCTTTCGTCCTTTGAAAGGAGTCACATGGAAGGTTTGGTTCTATAATCTGGCTCTTTCACGCCATCTTTTTAAATACAGTAAAGTGTGTATATATATATATGCATATGTGTGTATATGTATTTTCTTTCCTGAGTTACAAGCCTTATTTGCAAATATGAATGAAAGTGCATTCTGTAATTCTTCCTAGGGTATTTAGGAGTATGCCATCAATAAACAGTACTGTTCTTTCCCAAATACTCCAATACTATTTATTTTTTTTTTTCCTTATAACCCATCTAGACAGTCTGGCTGAAGAGTAGCATCTTGTGTGCAGCGTGCTGTATTACCAGATAAAATTCTGATGGTTGATATGCTTTCTGTTACCATGTATAAGGATGCGGGGGGAGAGAAACTTAGAAAGCAAACCAACTTTTTTGTCCACAACTGTTAGAGCTATAATGTGGCTTCATTAAGATTTCATTAAAATTTTATCGTATAAAGTTAAAGTAGCCTCTCCTTCAGAAAAGATCTGTGCTAGCAAAATGGCTTTCTATCTCAAACCTCTGTGTAGGGTAGACTAGCACACTTTGCTACTGCCAGACTTCAGTGTTTTCTTCTGCACTGTAGAGTGGCTCTGAGAAGACAGTCACTTTTTTCATTCTTTTGACGAAGAAGGTGGAAACAGTTGAAATCATGTTATTTCCTCCTATGAAAGGCAAAGCAATGCTATTTGTGCTATCTGGCAAATACTCTGAGCTAGATGGGAAGAGGAGAGTCATGAGCTTAGCCTGTAATCATAGTCATACATAATACATAATCATACTAAATACATAGAGTTTTCTTACCAAAGAATAAAAAAACCCCAGTTTTCTATCTTAAACTGTATTCTTCATCATTACAAAAGAAAGAAATTCCTGGGGAAAAATGTAAGGAAACTTTAAATACTTGGACTAGGTGGAAGGTGCGTCATCTCTTACAACCCTGTTTGTAATCACAGTTTCTTGAATTGTGCAGTCATTACCTCAATCGCTTGGTCACATCACTTGCTAGCTGTGAACTACTTGTCATGAATACTGCCTTTAAAAAGGAGTTTTGAGGGAGGAGAAACCTTCTGAACTTGCTGCCATCCTGTGTTTGCTGATTGCTCTCTACTTTGGTCTGCTCACTTTTCTTTACGCTCTTGTGCATTAATTAGAAGATCTTTTCTTTGGATTGCTTTTTTGTGGTGGTTTTTCTCTTAAGAGAAAAGATAGAGTACTCTGATACAAACACAGTAAAAAGTGCCATGTGATGCTTCAATCTGAGAAGGAAGCAGTCAGTTCCTTCCAGAAACAAATTTCCCAAAATTGTGAGAAGAGGATGCGTGACTAAATGTGTAAATGCACTTAATGCATACAAAGTGCTGCTCAGATTCAGCATCTGTGGGTTTGCTGTCCCATGTCTTTTGTCTCCCTCCTGCCAGCAGCTTTTGGATAAATGGGTTACAATCTGAGTAGTATCTATTTTCTGAGTGTTACTATACTAAACTGGAGCTATTTTTAACCGAATGCAATTTTATGACTTGGACGTGGTCATTATTTCTTAAAAAAAATTACTTGCTTTTAAAAATTGCTTCATATTATCTTCTTGGATAAAATGCAGTGTATGCTGCAGTTTGTAGACAGAGAAGAGGGCAGAGAGTATTCCATGCTCAAAATATGGCATACCCTTTTTTCTCTTTCCAACTCTAGAGACTTGCCAATTCCTATGCTGCTTCCATAGTGTCATGGGCTTTTACTAAGCAGCTTTCTCAGCGTATGGATAC
>VZTL01069657.1:0-12646 GCA_013400535.1 Scopus umbretta | reverse complement strand
AGAGGTATACCTGCTGTGGCACATACATAGTCATGGCCACAGATGCTTTTGACATGTACTTGCTTTGGCACGGGTTTCTCTGTGGTCACAGACGCTTTGGGATGTTCTGCTCGCGTGTGGACTCATCCACAGGACACATCTGCACATCCATATCAAGAACTTCAACTTGAGTTCACACTGGAGTTCCAGCCTGTCCAGTACAGCAGCACAGAAACAGCTATTATCAAAATGTTCCCTGGCAAAGCAGAGTAAGATGATAAGCAGTACAGTAAGCGGCAAAAGCAACCACTAACGAGCACTGGACTCTAATATACAGTAAGGCAAGCAAGCTGCATTGGCAAGCACAGGAGCCTGCCAATTAATAGCTAAACAGCAATAATGCTATAAACTTGTTCTAGCACATTCCTATCAATCCTGTCATTATCTTGAAACCTTTGAGCCCCACGTGCATCTGTGAAAGAAGTTTTATGTGAAGGACATGCTTTTACATGATAAATTACTTCCAATCTTCTTGCAGAGTATGGTTTGGAATGCCTCTTTTATGAAAGGCTTATCTTAAACTCATACCAAATAGGCCTACTATATGGGGTACCTGATACATATATATGTGTGGGTTTTTTTTTTTCTTCCCCTAACTATCAAGGTTTGGGCATCATATCTTTTTATGGCACTGATGAAGATCATGCACTGATATTTTTGTGCGTGTGTTTGTGTAACTACATACTAGAGTTGCTTTGATTTCTTTACCCTCCCCCAAATTATTCTCAGTATTAGCTCATAGTTTTAAAGTTTAATTATTGTTATAGCTCTGCCTTTACTTTTGCCTCTTTCCTGAATGACTTCTCTTCATCAAGAGCCTGGCTGTAGCAAATCACTAAAGTTTTATTTCTTAGGCTTTTTTTATTAAATTTCATTTAAATTGATGTGTTTTGTATGATACAGTAAGCCAAACAGTTAATCTTTTAAAGCTTCAAATTCCTTAATCTCAGTGAAAAAAAGTTTGACTAGGACTCTTAATTTTGTACAGATAATCTGTTGGTCGGGAGGGAAAGAACGTAGGGGTTTAGGGAGAATCGCTTGTTTAAGATAAGAAGGAGATGTCTTGATTGACTTCCGGTTAACTTTTTTGTCTCCATCTTGTGTAATGTTGAAGAGATTCTTCACTGACTTTTAAATTTTGTCATTCTTTTGTCTGGGTTCCCGTCTGCTATCTTGACTGTTATTGGAGTTCTTCCTTTCCTTGAAAGTATTGCATAGATATTTGTAGCGTAGTGCTCTGTCTTTTAATGCTACAACATTTATTGTAATCAAGATATCTGAAAATGAGGCTAACCCATCCCGCCTCCCCAGGTCATTAATTATTGCAGGGAACTAATATTCATGTGAAACGGTGACTTTTGTCTTTTAAAAGTGCTGCAGAGCTAATAAAGTAGTAAATGAAGTACTGTAATGCAAAGTTTATCTTCATAGTACCTTTCTCTAAATTTGCGGAAACTTAATTCTGCAGAGTTTTAATCTTGGAACAAAGATTTCTCTGTAAGTGTAGAAGTTCTGCCTTTATTAGGAAAGGTTGGCTTCAGAAAAGTAATCCTTGGAGTAACTGGGAATTTCTTTTCATTGTCAATATGAACTAATTAGTATCACATCATTTGGCTTCTAACACTTGCTAAGTGAAATCAAATTAAATTGCACATGTGTATTGGTTTCCAAAAATAATCATTTTGGATGCTTGAGAAATGGGCATGCCTTTGTTATCACACACTCATTCTGGGATAGATTCCTTCCCATTAAAAATGAGAATAAGGCTGCCTGTGAATCTAACTGGAAAACTAGCAAAGTAGCTTTATATTTAAGTATTCAGTAGAGCTTAGGGCCCAATTATGTACTTAGATGTCACTTAGACTCTATAGCAATACAAGTTAAGAAAAATGTAGTATTTCTTCTTTTGACGTGATACTTCACTGCTTATTTGAGGTAAGAGAACGTGCACTGTACAGTGCAAGATGGATTGCAAAACTGGCTGTTAGTCTGTGTTCTGCTTTTTATGATATTTAGTTAGACATTTTTAGCTTCTGTATGTCAACAGGTGAGTCTGTAGGCCATGCAATGTAGGCCGTTACTACGCAAGTGGAGAGTAGCCTAGTTTTGAGGCACGTTTGTTCAGTTGCATGGATTGCAGCTAAGGAGTGTATTTTCTAAAAAAATCATTATTCTGTGATTTATTTCTGATGTGGCTGGTGAGCTGATCAGAGATCAGGCTAAAGCTGTATTAGTCATGAACAGCTTCAGAAGAGAGGGACTAAGTGCACAGCAAATGCAAGTGGGTCAGGCGTGCCCAGGCACTTCCATGTTGAAACAGTTAAATGTCATCAAAACTGCACATAATTGATTTGAGCAGGCTAAGTGTAGCAATGGAACAAAAGGGGATGCTTCTCCTGACTGTGGTAAGTTAGTGGTAGAAAATACAGCTTGAGAAGAGCAATGTAGCCCACAGCACTTGTTGCATTTAAAAATATTTTCAAAGAATAATTGGTTATCTGTTGCTCTCTCCCATAGGCTTGTATGAGTCCACAGAGTAATGGCTTCCTGGCAGAGCACGAGGTTGAGCTGGCAGCTCTGAGCAGGCTTGTGTTGCCAACTTCTGCGTGGCGCAGGGGATGGCCTGTGGCCAAGCGGTGAGCTGTGAACTCTGGGGATAGTTCTTCTGCAAGTCATTGTGGAGGCACTGAAGTGAATTCTGCCCAAAACACAGCCTTGTGAATTAACAGCAAAACTACCATTTACTCAAGCTCTTGTTTATGCTGGCAGATTGGCCCAACAGTTTAATTTGGCTCTTGCTCTTCAGTTAATGCCTAGGAAAGATAAGAATTATGTTGCAGTACATGGCTGTCATGCCTTCATTCTGAAGTCTTAAAATTCTCTTGCAAAAAAATAATGTCAGGAGTATCTGTTCTTCTTTGTTAAAACAAAAATCAGGGAAAACTCTAAATGTAATATTAATGTGCGTGTAGAGACTTCAATGTTGAGAACATTTTATAAAGAAATGCTTAAATCCTTGATGGAGTGCTGAGAAAGTGGATGGGCTAGAATCTATAAACTGCATGGAAAAGCTAGCTGTGGCTGTACATTTGACAATTCTGTAATATTCAGTTATCTTAAGATAGTTGGAGTAATGTCTACAGTACACATTCCTCAAGGGTTTAAAAACAAAAGTTAAAAATCCTTTTCTTTACAGTCACCTTGTCAAGATGGGAAGGAATGTTACTAGATGATATTTTATGTAGTAAATTAGACAACTCTGACAGTTTTTGCCACGCTATTCGTCAGCCATCTGTAGAACAGAATTGTCTTAGCAAGCGATGCCTTAATTGGTAGACCAAGAGGTATATCTAGTGTACTTCTAATAAATTTTAATTTAAACAGAGTATTATTCAGAACAGGAATGTTGTCAACCCACAGGTAAGCATTCACACAGAAACTTTAGGGTTAGCATGTTTCTTGCACTTTCCCTATCTTATTTTGATAAAGCACTTTGTCTTCTTGTTTGTATCTGTATAAATCTTATCAGTAGTAATTAATTAAAAATCATTTAAAAGATGAAGATTTGTTTGTTTGGATGTGAGTCATTGGAAGACTAACACAAGAACTTGACAAGATCATGAGTAGGAGTTAAGAGGAAGCCAAACTTGGTTTTCTTGCGCTGCAATGAAACTTGGCAGCCTGAGGACTCTAGACTTTTCATTTCTTTATTAATACATTTCTCACGATGGATGACATGTGGTATGTTTTTCTAGGATAAGAGAAGTATTGACTGCCAGAACAGTTATTTCATTTTCTGTTCTCTCCCTTGTAATTCATTTTCCTATGAAAGGAATATGTTTCTGTACAGTTTGCTCATTGTGCAACAAAAAAAGCTGTTCATCTAATAACTCTTTTGGCCAGGGACTTGGTATGCATCTGCTGTGGTATTTGGCTTTATCAAAGTACCATGAGGGACCAATGGAAAAGGAGAAATATATTTTGTCATATCAGTCAATGTTGCTGTGTAAGGTTCTGTAGAACAATTAAGAATGATTTCTCATAGCCTGTGTTAGCTTCTGGAAAGGTAGGCTTCTGAGATAGAACCTGGTTTTGCTTCTAAGCAGAAATCTTATGATGGCAATCTTGTTTGTTTCTAGCAGATTCTTGTTTTGTTACAAAAGTTCAGTACTTTCTACTCTTAGAAGGAAGACCTGTTTGAAACTTTACCTGTAAGTGGTAGGCACCTGGAAAATGAATAGGACAAATCATATACTTCGAAATTTTATACCCTTTATACATGTTAAATATGTACTGTGGTTCAGTTTTACCCACCCCTTCAGTTTCCATTGTTCTTGTGTGCATGAAAGCTTTTTCTTAAAAAGAAAAAAAAAAAAAAATTAAATCCAAGACAATTTTTGTGTAGAGGATAACATGGTGTTGAGAAAATACATCTCTTTAGGTTCAGTAGGGTTCACTAAAAAGCAAGTGAATTTGCTACCAGGAAATTGAATTTACTTATGTACTTTTAAAAATGTCTTGCACATCCATCTTCTGGGTCAGCCTAATAGATGAGATTTAGCAGTTCTTCCAATGGCTGGAGAAAAAGAGAATAAAACTTCACAGGGCACAAACTCCTTTGCTTCTAAGCTCTCTGAGCAGTCAAGAGGGCTGTCCTCACGACCACATTCTCCTTTTGATGATTCAAGCCTGCTACCTTGGCTGGACCATGTCTTCCCAATACATTATCCATATATGCTGTAACACTTCTGCTGCAGTGTGTACTTGCACGTGCTAGCTCTGCCATGTGAAGAGGACTGGTGTAACTTATCTAGCAGAACAGACTTTTGCCAAGTGTCTGGGTTCACATGTCAGTACTTGCATGCTCTTGAGCTTCACAAGTTTTACCTGGGTCATAGCTAACATAGCTGCACAGCTTGGACTCCAAAGGGTAATGTAATGGTTGCTTGGAGATGCCTGAGCCCACCTTTAGTGGAAAATGAAACTGAAAGCTGAAAAGCGGTGCTCTATTGGCACTCAGTAAGTGATTAATAAATACCTAGGTGAAAGGCATGAGAAACTCTGCTTGAAAGTATTCTCTAATAGTTTTGCGTCACTACTAGAAGAGCTCTATCTGTCGAAGTAGAGCTCTCCTTTCTTCTCTGTTCTGCAGAGCCCTGATGAAGAGCTCCTGGACAGAGTCTCCTGTGTCTGCCAGCTCCACTCCTTTGCCTTTATCTCATCTGTGTCCTTAGTTGTTGCTAGTTGAGTTGATCGCTGTTTGAACAGGGTCATCTTTTGGTGGCATTGTGCATGTGACAAAACCAGGTTTGTTTTTCTACATATTCAGAACTAGATATCCGAAGCTCATTAGAAATAAGCTTTAAGGGGTTTTTGAATGGTTTTTCAGCTGTAACTAAACATATTGCCGATGTGCACATATAACACATCCTTCTGTGTGCTGAACCAACGTGGAAAGCGGATTAAGAATGCGAACTGCAAAAAGTTTGGTGCAAGAGCAGGGAAAACTGACTTTAATCTAGTCCTTCATTGAAAGCCAGACAGGTTGAGTTTATCAATAGTGTGGAGGAGGAAGGTGGTTTTGTTCTTCCAGTAGTGCTCTCATTTGGGTTCCCTGACACTTGGTGTATTTCCTGCTTCCTGCACTGTATTTTTTTTTTAGCCTAGATGCAGAAATTCATGGTTTTAGTGTTTGATTGGCAATAAAGACATTATCTTCTTCAAAAGGTTCCAAGATTTTAGTATAGTTTCTAGAAAGTTCAGAGCCCTGTAGCTCATGCTGATCTTCTCCAATAAAATCTGTCATCAGGGATGCAGTTCTCCTTTTAAGGGGATGAAAATGTGAGAACTCAGTTAAGTAAAAATAACCAGTATTTTATTTCATCTCCAAAGGAATGATTTCATTAAGAGAACAAATATTTACTTTCATCTGGAATATGTATTATTCATACTGTTATACAGTTTGTAGATATTCATGATTAAGATTAATTTCGGACTTCAGAGCAGGTTTGTTTTCTCTTGACCCTGCTGGTGCAGAACTCTAGGTTTCTTTTCATTTTAGAGAACCATTTCTTATGATATCTGCCTTCCAATAGTTTATGGTAAAAATAATGCCAAGATGCTTTTCTTTTCCATAATTAAACCTGAGAACGGAGCTTCTATTTTTTTTTTTTTGTCCTTAGATGTCTGTACTTGAGTTCTATAAGCAAACAGTATATTAAATTCTCCTTTTTTTTTTTTTCCTTTTCCTCCCTCTGGAGAGTTCCAGACAAGACCTTTTCTTCTGAAAAATCTCTTGACTCTGCTTTTGTCAGTTCTGCAGGTTCTGTGTTTTTCCTCAAATTCCTTTCTCTTTGCTCTCACTACGGAGTTTCCTGGAATTTAATCTGGACAGTTCCAAGTAGATACAAAGGACTAACTTGGTTAACAAGTGCCAAACATTGTCTTTTTTTTCCAGAAAAGAGCCCTCTTGATAACACATCTGAGGGCTGATAGGTTATGTTCTCCAGACCACCTTTTGTATTGATGCCCCTGCCCCATCTGCTCACCCCATATGCTCACCCTCCATATGGTTGAGATCTTCAATACGAGGTGGTTGTTTTCATTTTCAAAATTATCACTGAGAATTGCCATCAGGTATGTAAACTGTTTGAGAGGTACACTGTGTGTTTTTGTTTGGGGAGAAGGGAAAGGAAAAATAAGCACACGAAATAAAAATTATTATGGGTACAGTCACTCTTTTATTTTAAATCACTCTCTATAGAAGAGTGGATTAAAAAAAAATTAAAAAACCTTTTTCATCCAGAAACCTAGCGGAGTGCAAGATGGTAGTAAAAATCCATTAATGTGGAGGAAAACTGGGCTAAGAAATCTAAATTAAACATGGGTGGAAAAATGTACAACTTCAACCTGAAAGCATTTAATGTGAGAAGATATAGGCATAGATTCATCCCTGTGTAAAGGAATACAAAGAAATACAAGGTGCTGCTTGCTATTCGCAAGGCTTAAAGTGTGGTTGTCAGTGAACTATTTCCAAATACTAAATTCACTAGACAAGTTTCGAGTAATTGTTGTAAGACTTTGTATCCTAGGCTTAAAAAATCTGTTCTGCTTTTTACTTGCAGTAGTGTCAAGGCTATCTCATTATTCCATAAATACAATTTTACCATTAATTAAAACACTTCTGAAAAAAGTGCAAAAGGATATTTGAAAAGCTAAAAATGGAATTGCCTTGCTTCTCTTCAGTGATGCTAGCAGCAATGGCTTGTAGTCAGTGAAATAAACTGACGCTTAAGACAAAATCAATACCTTCTATTAAAATGAAGTGTGAACTGCAGTGTATGAGTTTCTGCGTAAGTTTATCTTTGCCTCAAGTACGTTGATTTTATAAATGCAAGATCTTCCTGTGTCCAACACTAATCAATAAGCCTGTCTGTGTGCACTGCTTCAGGCTTGCTGTAACCAAGCAATGAACCAAGATGATCCTCAAAGCTGTTGTTTGTATTCATGCGTTTAATAAGACATTCTTGTTATTGTATCTGAAAAGCATTTAAACTAATAGCCTGATTAAAAAACAATTTACGTAAAACAAAAAGCCAAAAAATAAACAAAACCGATTTATTTATAAAGGTGTTCATTAGCAGAAAACCTATTGCTCCCATTGTAGGTCATGAATTTTAATAAATATTCAATATTGTATTGGTTTTCACCTACTTAAATATGATTTTAAAATTCTAAGTTCTCGCTTAGGTCTGACAATTCACCTATCTCATCCTTAGCAATGCACCAGTTGTTGTTTCCAGTAACTCCAGCCAAAAGAGAGAATTCCCTTGGTAGTAATGAAAGCACCTGATAGAGGAATAAATGCAATAATAATTTTGTGCATCAAGTATTCCAAACCAACTTATTATATTATTGTGCTTATGAAGGGAAACTCTTGCCCAATTGCATTTCTCCCTGTATAAGAAAGTTTAGAGACTACCTTTATATAATCTCCGCATTGTTTCTAAATATGTGCCATTGCAACAAATGGTTAGCATTAGGTATGGAGCTGACAATGGGTTTTTGAGTGTTTTGCCTTAAGTGCTGATGGTAAAGGAGCCACAAGCACAAGAAACTGTAAAAATGGTGGTTGGTGGTTGCTGGGTGCATGGCTTTGAAGCAGTAGCAGAAACCATGTAAACAGTGTTTAGCACTGTTTTAGAACCAAGTATGGCCATACCGAATTGTAACACATAGGTTTTTCAGGTGCAGCTAATGCTGACAACAGGCAACTCCTTTTTATAATGCCAGCAGTCAAAACCATTTGGAGAAGGGGAAAGGGACAGCCTTGTGAAATACAGGATCAGAACAGGTTTTGATGTTAGGTTGAGGAAGTAGAGCTGGCGGCTTTCAAAAGCGATGTAAGAAACCACTGCTATAACTTGCTCCTGTTCGTGTTGCAGATTAATTCTGTGGCACCTGATCAGTTTGAGCACCAAAGAATTCAATTCTGATTTTAAGGACTGATTCATCCTCTTAGAAGAAAGAAGTGTGAGTGCATGGGTGAAAACAAAAAAGGTGAAAAAGGTTGGAGTCACCAAGCAATATTGCACAGGGCCAGCAAAAAGTAGCAGATACTTGGCTTTTGGAAAGTAGCATTCAGTAGTTCAGTAGCTAGAGAAGTTAACATGCGTCTCTCCCCTCCTTTCCCCTTTTAAATTATTTGGGAATGTTACTTTTAGTGCTTGTGTAAATTCAGGGGGTTTTATATTTCAGATTTTTTTTTACCACTTCATTTTTTTTCAACTTTAATTTCAACATGTGAATAATATCCATCAACAGAACAGCACACACTTTAAGAGCAGGTGAACTAATCTATGTCTCTGTCTTTATCTGTGTTTTCCTCCAAGTGCAAAAATAAATGAGTTTTCAAGCAGTCTATGTTTTTAATAATAAACCTTTTAAAGTTACTGTTATCTGAGACATATGTATCCAGGAGCGAGAATTGAATGTCAAAGAAATACTTGCTTTGAATTGTTGCTTGGTGGTTCTGAAGTTTTCCTTCATTTTCTCTAAGACCTCTTTTTTGCATCTCTGTCTGTGTCAGGATGTTTTTAGACTTCCTCCACCCCTAGAAAACTCTTTTGAGGGACTGTCCCATTTCTATCCTTCCTTATTGTTCCTCCTCCTCCGGCTTATGAATCTGTTTGATTCAAAGTAAACTTGAGTATTTCATCTTTGCCGAGGTCTTTGAAACTAGACAATGTAGCAGATAAGGACAGATCAGATTGCGATGTCCCTGAAGGAACAGTTGTATTGTGAATTGAAGTGTTAAGATTACAAAGCCTAATTTCTCATGGCCTTAGTTTATAAATGTTGCTGCTTGCGTACTTCTGTTATCTATTCCAGTCTTGCTGAAGTCTTAAAAATGATGGTAAAGCTGCATTTAGGCTGCAACTCGACTATTAATCTGGCTATGTGAGTCAGAATTTAAGGAATTTGACAGATCATATTTACTCATTAGTGTAGAAATAGCTTTTGGATTATTAGTGTGTACAAGTGAGAAGTATGGCTGTGCTAAGTGTTACCTCTCTGAAGCTCAGATTCACTTGTATGCTGTGGCTCAATATTTTGGTGCTTTTTTTCCAAAATACAAACAAAATAGGGTAAGAAATTAGAGCAATGTGTGTGTGGTGGTTGGGTTTTTTTGGTGGCTCTAACTTATGGATAATGCGATTAGTCTAAAAGTTGAAGCCTGTCAACTATACCTGCTTTATTTACCCACACTATTCAAAACAAGTCATTGGGAAGATAAGAGTATCTGAGAACTTCTGACTCATGTTGTTTGAATCCCTCTAAGTTTGATGAGCAACTTGTTTCTTATTCTCTCCTCTAAATCTTTTAGGTGAAACAAACTGTTCTAGGACTTAAGAAATATCCAGAAAAGTTGTTTTGGTTTGGGTGTAGCTTTTTTGTTTTGCCTTAGAGGATCTAGCCTTCAGACTTGATGTACTGGATGTCCACAGCTGTAACCTGTTGCTCTCAGAAATATTAACATTCAGCTTTCAAGTGAAAGGACTTGACACTTCTGATGCCTCCTTGTGATGAGGAATTATGGATGATTTGAAAGAACAATAGTGAAGGAAGTAGTTTAAAAAGCCAGTGATGCAACTGTCTTGATATCTACATGTAGTATCTCATGTTACTGCTTGTTCCCTTCATCCCCCTGTTGTCTGAACTGCTGGGGCTGGACAGATGTTTTATGTGTTTGTCAAGGATGAGCCTGCTTAAAGTTCTACATAAAATGAGACTGTATAAAAGAGGGGTTAAACAGTCTCTATAATCAGTAAAAGTGGAAAATATAGCCATAGCAATCTGATTGCACAGTCCTGTGTTGAAAACTCTTTTTGTGTGTGATGTCTCTGATAAATTTAGTCAACACAGTGGCACTTCATAATGGAGTGTGAGTCTGTTTTAAAGACAGAGATCCCCTTTTTCACCAGAAAGAAGGTTGCTATCCTGTAGGGATGATGTTCTAGTTGGATAACAATTGGAAAAGAGTGGATGAGTCATATTTCGGGTGTGAAGTGGTGTTACTGCTGTGCAAAACGGAGGACCACATCTGCAGTGTATGAGAGAGCATAAACAAACGCCATGCTTTCAGACTGGTGCAAGAAAAGAAAATGTTGCTGTCTCAAACTGTGTATTTTTTCCCTGAGTATTTTGTGGAATAGCCAATACTAAAATAATCCTCACTCCTTTCCCACCACATCAGCTATTTAATTCTGTCAGCTCTGCTACTGTTTTGACTGTTACAGGAAATGAAATTAAAAATTATGAGAAATATGAAGTAATATCCTATTAACAAAACATAAACTCTTTATGGTCACGAGAATTATGCTATTTTATTAACAGTGATTTGTAGTGTTAGACACTTACTGCATTACCTGACTGTATCTTGCTTGATTGACCACCAACATATGAATGAGAGGATGTTCACGTAGAGTAACTGAAATATTTGCAGCAGTGCAGTGATCTTTCTCAGTATGAAGCCTGCTGGTCAGTACAAGCATCAAACTGATAACCACATTCTTACTGGAGCTAATTTGTGATTTGGAGCTGCCTTCTATTGTATAGACATACATTGTCTTTCCTGAGTATCATGTAGTCCTTACTCCCTCATCTTTAAGAACTTTTCTCATCCATGTGACAACTTATTTTTCAGGAAGTGGAACACAGTCTTTTATTCTGCAAGCTAAATTTGAGAATGCTGCTGTGGCTTGGGTTCAAGACAATTGATACTACTTTTGTTTTCCTTAGTTTTTGTGAAATTTTGTTGCTTCTCCCTAGGTTTTTTTCTTCTTTGGGGTAATGTATCTCTTAGTTTTGTTATTTGCTGTTGTGCTGTGATCAGGATTTCAACTCTTCTCTCACTTGCCAGAGAGCAATTAATTTTTTTCCTATCTTCTAGTGATTACTTAACAGGATTTCTGTTGTGCTTTTGAAAGTGCACTTGGTCTCCCACCCTGTGCCCATTTTCCTGCCACAAAGCAAGTCTGCGATTTGAGTTCACTTCTGGCCGCTAATGTGAAAGGGTGCTTCTCTGAGTGTGTATGCATGTGTGTGTATATATTTTTGTGTGTGCATATATATATATGTATATATGCATGCATACACATGAATTTAAGGAGTCTTTCTCCTCAAATCCTTTTTTTTTTTTCTCTCACTTAGTTTGGGATGACTTCTGACTTAAATGTCAGTCTATGAGTGTATCTAGTGAGAGGAGGCAGAGTGCTCACTGTTGAAAATAGTAGGGTAGTACAAATTGTGGAAACTGTAGATGATAGGAGTGATGTTTTGCTCTTGTCTTTTATATACCATTCATGACTTCCAAAACAGATGATGGCTTTTACCTCATCTTTTGGCATTTTCCAACATTAAGACTAATATTCCATTTCCAAGTTGGTAGTAAAACCCATGTTTGAGCTAATGAATTCCAGAAAATGGTAGCTCGTAAACTCATGCAGAAGGGTTTAAATTTTGACTTTGAGAAGTTTCTAATAGTTTGAGTTAGGCAGTCTTAAAGTGGAATCTGAGTTGGAGTCATCTTTCCTGTCAGAGTCTTTTGAGTTGTTAAATTCCAAAACTTTTTCTTACTGGTGGATTTGAGAGCAGCACAAAAGCTTTCTGCACTGCATCTGGTTCAGCTGTCATGCTTGGATCAGCCTTTAGTTCTGGCTTTCCCCCTCTGAAGGTCTCTTTGGGAGGTTGTGCAAGGGTGAAGGGTGCATAGTTGGTGACNAGGGTGAAGGGTGCATAGTTGGTGACCTCTCCTCTGAGGGACTGCAGATGAATAGGCCGTAACTTGAGCAGGCTTTAGCCCCCATCCTCTTCTTGCTAGGCCTTAATATCCAGGAGGAGGTTTCCTACCTCTTTTTAGAATGAGCTTAGCTCCAGGGTGCCTGTATAGTGTGATAAGCCTTCTAGCTTGCTGCTTGCAATTGTGCAGAATTCCTGGGATGCGTCAGTAAATTGCCCAGTCTTTTCTAAACATCTTCCCCTCTGTCCTGAAAAACTTGTTTTCCTATGAACCTGTTTGTGTATTGTTAGCTTTGTCGTGCACCTG
>VZTL01069656.1:42942-92582 GCA_013400535.1 Scopus umbretta | reverse complement strand
TAGCAATTTCTCCTAATTTTTTTTTTCAGGAATATCCAAGCTCGCAGGCTAAGAAAATAAGTTTCCTCTAGTCTGCGAGGAAATAAAGAAAAATGCAGCTGAAGTATCTACAGCAGCTATGTAAGCAGAAAACAAGATGTAATGATTTTCAACGGCAAAATGATACTTCGGTTTAATCATCAGCGCTGCTTGTAACTAACTAATTTGAATTACAGCGAGATCTTGACTGTAAGAAAGGTTCCTATGTACTCCTGAACAGACAAAAAAACACAGATCTGGAAAGTGAGAATATATCCTGTACAGCTTCTATCTTGAACTTCTGAGCTGAAGTCTCACAGCAAGTCCCATTGACTTTGGGAAGCATTTTCGAGCATGCACAACGTACGAGCTGCACAACAGACGCCTACTCCGCTGCAGCACAATTCTACCCAATCATTTATTCCTTAGGGTGAGAGTCATTCGCTGCCCGTTTGCATCCTCTCCCTGAATGAGACGTTAGAGAGACTGAACGAAGTTGTCTTGCTATACTCCAAGCGACACTATACTGCGGATATCAACAGTGGCATACGAGATTTACTCGGACTACAAGGTCTCTTGTGTGCATCAGATTCCGCACCAGCATTTCTAGTAAATAAATCCAAGAATGATTTTTTTTTTCCCCTACAGTGTGTTTTGAAACCTGCTGTTCCTGTTCAAACTTCTCTCCGAGTAATGCAGTGGAATTACTACTACAAGCACAACAAATACTGATTTTCCTTTTAAGCACAGCCAGAAGACCACCCAGAGCTTAATGACCTGCATGAGCAATCTCCCCATCCTCACATCTTCCTCTAGAGTTTACTAAAACTGGGGATGTGTGAATGAGAAGGAATGCTTTGGGTTGGCATGCAGAGGCTTAAACATGCCCCAGTCAGAGAAGGCTCAGAATTGAATTACAGAATTTCTGAAAACAAGTGTTCCTCTGGACTTAAGCAAAGAAGAAAAATCACTAGCATTGTTATTAAATGCTCAGTTGCAAAGAAGAATCACAGAAAGAGCTTATGAGAGATGAACTCAGCCTTAGTTCCTCAGAAACCTCATAAATCAGTATTTCTGTCAGAAAAAGCAAAAATATTTTAAGAATTCAAGCATAACACAGGGCCCTTCTGCATACAGGATGCTCTGGAACTCCTCAGCCCATGTTGTACTCCAGCTCCGATAGCAGCCACCTCTGAAATCCTTCCACTGCACAAGGAATTTTACCACTGCAAGACAGTGTCTGGCCATACTGGCATCTAGATACCCTTTACACGCTGCAGTGAGATGATGAAAAGCACAGGCATGCTACACCCAGAAGCTACTCACAGAAAATAAACACTCAAAGAAAAACTCACCTGAAAATAAGCCTCACCTAATGAAACAATCTTATACTTAAATTACAACACAGGTATGAACTGTTACCTTTACCCATACTAACAATTCCCCTTGCAGAATATATTCTGTAATTTGTAACTCATGTTCTGTAAAATGCAAGGCACAATGACAGTGTCATGAATATCAAGTAATTGCATCCCTGTTTTTCCAACTGTCAGGACAAAAAACTCCATTGACATAACAAAGAAAAAAGGTCCACAAGTAAGCATTTTAAAGTAGGTACCAAATAAAAATTAGCTCAAAGTAGACTGCAAATTATTACAGAGAAGATACCTGGAAAGGGAGAAATAACACATTCCCTGTATTAGATTATCATGCAACACATTAGGACAGAAAGTTTCCAGACTGTATACTCTTTCAGTATGCCATCACTGTTCCTTTTCAGTCACGTTTGGTTTTTTCCTCCCATAAAAACAAAACTGCTTCACCATCCTCATCCATATGCTTTTGCCTTCACATCTGCAATGCCTGTTTATCAGCAGGTATAATACTGACAGTGAAATTACTGCCTACCACACTGGCCACTAATACCGCAGTATCCACCTGTTACTCCGACCCTTTCTTCATCTGTAAGTCTCCACGCAGCTTTCATTTTTCATCTACCTGAATGATAGAACCCTTAGAGCAAAGACTGCACAGCATCGAGATCAATTAATTCTTGACATAAAGACCCAATGAGTACTGTGGTCAAAAACAACATGTGATCAAGACTTTTGTATTTAAAGCATCACATATTACACTCCCACTGCTTCTCAGACAAACTTCTGTATAGCAAGTTACAGTATTCAAAGTAGTTGAATCATAATTCTGACTTAGAAAAGACAGTGCTATCCATCAGAAAGAATAGCTTTTCATGCTAGCTAATCATGAGTCTCAGGTAAGCAGTCTGCAAAATATTGTTCATTTTGTACCAAAAAGCATTAATTTACCAAGAGCAAACTTATATGGATGACTCCTTATCAGCTTCCATCATTATTCCTAAAAGGAAAATAATGAACCAAGAATTTTTCTGTTTGGAGGGGACTCAAAATAAAGGAAGAAATAACTTTCCTAGATACTTGGAATTTCAACCATGAAAGAAATGCCACACAACGTTTCACAAGTGATAAAAATAGACTTCTCAGCTGGTCCTACATTTCTTAATGTGTATTTCCTGCAGTAATGAAGACATAATGGAGTTTCAAGATCAGCCCAAGCATTACCCAGATCCACAACATCCTTGTTGCAAGTTGCACAGTTCCCAAACCATCAAGTTGTACCTGAAAATACACAAATACCACAAGAGTGCCTAGTAAAAAGCATCCGGTCGAGACCAAGGCCTTCAATGTGTTATCCCTCAGAAGCAAAGTACTAATGTCTTTTTCACCAGTCTACTTTAGACAAAGGTTTTCAAGTTACAACAGATTTTTCTCAGATGTCACCCACTTATGCACTATCTCAGCTGGGTACCTAACATTTTGTGTCAGTTTTTATAAAAGCTTGCCTGTTGCCACAGTAAGGAAACATGCAGGCCCACAGCTGTTTGGAGTATTTTTTGTTCCTTTTTTAGAATAAATTAGCAGCTTGCAGATTTTTGAATAATCCAAATGCAACTCAGATTATTTCCTACCAATGATGCTGAAATCATCTGCTGTTTTTTATTATGACTCGGCAAGAGGCGTAACAAAGCGAGTGCCAAAAGGTGGTCTCAAACAACGAAGGCTACAGTAATGACCAAGTCCTTCACTTCCAGCACTTAAGAAATCACCTCACAGAGTAGCTGATGAGGAAGAAGTAGGGCTAATAAAAAGCCTCCTCTTCCTGACTCAGGATTTCCACTTGCATTTGAGTCCTGAAACGAGTCCAGAGATCCAAAAAACTATGAGGCAAGGAGGGGGAGAAAAAAAGATGCCAAAGAAATAGCTTTTGTGTCTTTTTATTGCTAAATGTGAAGTACTGAAGTTTTTATGACTACTAAGCAGCTTGTCTGGCTAAATCTCCCCACCCTCATTGCCCCTGCTTTTACTTAAATGGCTTTTGCAACATATCCTAAATGTCTGCAAATCCAAGTCTCTCTGATTTTTATATTACTGTAATTGCCCTCACACTGACATGGGTGAGTGGCAAACTCATTAAGGAACAGACTATACCCCTCAAAACTCCCAGGCTGCTTTCTAAAAGCAGTTTAAACCTGAAGAGAGAATATGTAAACAGCCCACGGTCCCAATCCCTTATCTTAGCCATCTGGCTACCCTTTCTCTGCATTTCTGACCCTTCCATCTCCTTCTACATTTCTGCATGGGTTTTCCCAACGCCTGCAGATGGAGAAGAAATGACACAGACCACATGCAGAACACTATCCAGGGTTCAGCAACAAACAGAAAAGAGGTCGGAAAAGAGGTCAGATCTTTCCAAGAAGACAGCTTTAGTATCATTTGTAATAATAGTAGGTTTAAAAAAAAAAAAAGAAAAAAGCCTATTTTCTAAGCTTTCAGTAAATTTCAGAAACATTAATTAAAAACTTGCCAGATTTTCCCACAGGAAAAAAAAATAATGAATTCAGCAACCCTCTAACCATTGGAAGCTGGAAGCAGTTTGACCCACCACTCCTGAAGTCTACCAAGATAAACAGATGAGTAGGTGCCCACAGAGGTCATTTATAATGCACTCTGCTAGTTCAACATTCTGGAAATCAGAACATTTTATACCTTAATAAAACTTCAAAGTAAGGGAATCACTTTTCAAGATAATTTCCAATAGAAAATGCTTAGATGGGGGAAACAAACTGGTTCAGATAGACAAGCTCCACCCAATCCTCCTTACTTCCAGAGGACATTTTTTTATAAAACTTTATGAAATGTTTAGATATATTTTTCTCTAAGTACATTGCCCTGCCTATAAGAATTACTAACAAAGCCAAGAAGTGGAGAGCTGCTTTTATAAGGCTTCCAACTCAATTTACCAGATAAAAGTCTAATAGGATTTGACTTTTTGTGCTTTGTATATTTACAGGAAGATCAAAAGAAGATGTATGCCACAAGTTTTTCAAATGTGGTTGGTTTAGACATAGTTTTACTGAAAAAAAAAAAAAAGCCTTGCAACATCTTCTGGGAAAACAAGAACACCATCATAGTATCCTGTGCACTAATAATCAAATAGCAAGGCAAGTTAGTCTCAAATACGACAGATGGAGCCATCTCAGTATTGCGTGATGTTTCAATCACAAGTCCCCATTTATATTCACTTACAAAACTTGCCAAACTTCAACTGCTTCATGTTGAAGGCTTTCTCCATGTTTCAACTAAAATCACTTCATCCCTTTTCACAGAAAGAGAGACTTAAAATATTTTGTCTGCAGCTCTGAGGAGGAAAGAAAGAGACATTTCCTCCAGGCATCCATTAAAACCTTGCATCATTCCTTCTTTTTGAACTTAAAAAAAAAAAATCAGTTAAGGATGTATTTTGGAGCTGGGAACACGTCTTTTGCTATCTCCATGAACACCTTCCCAGATCTGGCCATGTTAGAAACACCAGGGCTACCCTGCCCAAACCTGAGATAGATACGATAGGCTTTTAGTATTCCAATTCTCTGTCCTCACTGACCACACGCTATCTGCATCTTAGAAGACAGCATTAGACTGGACCGGGTGTGACTCGTGACGACAAACAGGGAACTGGTCTTTCTGTGCGAGCAGTTGTCAGGGCTGCTCTCACACCAGGCACCGGGATGCTGGGCTGCGTGCTTGGCCCCCAGGTCAAGGGGGAAAGAAGCTGCCAGGAACATAAAACATGTAGAGGGTTAAAAAAGAGGCTGATGGAAACAGAATGTAAAAATCACAGTCTTTTTCCCTTCCTGAACCTCTGATCACGTATCTGAAAAAGACAGCAGAAAGGGAAATCTGAGGATAAAGACACAGGAAAAAGGGTGAACCTAGTGAAATACAGCCATCACAATGGCCCTTAATCCTCTTACTTGGACTTGAACTCACAGTGTCAAATTCTTAACATCAATCAAACACACATTTAATTATTGACAAAATCCTATATTCCCATGGTAACACAGATGTGCGTTACCAGCTATGGCAACAGATAGGGAACAGAGCTTGTACATATTAAAAACCTAACCTTGCTCATAACCCAAATAGGTAAGTCAATGCATCTTCCTGTAAACAGATTTAAAGTAAAAATGTCACCATTAAACAACTTCTAATATTGCACAAGAACCTCTTACCTTAAAGAACATAGGAATTTAGGTTATAGCAAATTGGTGGCAGGCTGCACTGTATTTGTCCTTAAGAATACAGCACACAATTAGGTAGTTGGCAACCTTTTGGTACAAAACCAAAAAAAAAAACCAAAACCAAAACCCCACCATTAAAAGCATCAGCTCCAAACATATACGAGGTGACCTTCAAGAAACTGTACATGCATTTGGGGAAAAACCAGATACAAATGCACAACTTATAAAGGAATCCAAATTAAAAGTTTCTGTGCATGTGATGGGAAGACATTTATTAAAATTGGGAGAACACATCTACTCCTGCTGCAGCTGAACTAAATTAATACTTGGCTGCCCCTTCAAATCTGCTGGAATACATGCACGCCTGGTTACTCCTTCAATTAGTTCTGTAAAACCAGCACACAACAGCTGTAGTAATAAACTTCTGCTACTCTGCAATGTCATTATCGCCTAAGAAAAAAAAGTTGCCTTTTAAGATTAAAAGAAGTGTTGATACACCTCACTGAATTTCTAGAAGACCTCTATGCCTTCATCCATACTTCAGAAATAAACTACTTCCTACAGCTGGTTGAAGCAATTGTTCAGACTACTCTCCCTCCAAACAGGTATATGGATGAAAGTAATCTTTTTTTTTTTTTTTTGCCCCCTCCCCATTTCTATACTGTGGAAACTGTGGAAAAAAGGAGAACAACATGCCAATGGCCAGTACTTATGCAGCTGCAAGAAAAAGGCGGTAGTCACTCTCACAGGTTTTAAACAGATCTAATTTTTAAGCTGGAAAGCACATTTATATCCTCATCTAACTTGAAAAATGAAAGCTCCCATGCCCCTTCTTGTGTCCCAGCAAGAACAGCAGTCAAAGTCCGAAGTGTGGTGGTACTCCTGCCCTTGAACAACCTTCGAACTACTGCTTAAAATTAAAATATTTATGAATATTAGGAGTCTTATGAACAAAAGAAAAATCCATAGCAAACCTGACTCTAATCACTATGTTTACAAATTATTTACCAAACATTAGAAGCTTTATAAAATGCCTTCAGGCAGAAAGAACTTTTCTGGAAAAGCATTTTATTTCAAGTCCCATATGAGCAAGAGCTGATATGAAATAGCAGTTGTATTCTCCGCTTGTCTTCCTTCCCATCAATAGGGTTTTTTCAGAGTAGGTACTATTTTGAGACCAATACACCAATTTTTTCCAGATGCCATCACAACATAGGAAGCAAACTGTACCTCCACGTCATGTAGAAAAATCACCTTGTAGAATTTGTATCATGGTTACTGAAGTAGACCAGGAAATCCTGCTCTCACTTCCACCATTGAAATGCTCTGCAACAGATCTGGTGTAAGAAAACTTATCAGTTGAAGCAAACATAGGTGATTCAGAAAACCATGCTACAAAGGCCTAATTCAAAATTAAAGGCTGATGAGTGCAGGATATGCTTGTCACAAAGGCTATTTGTAACTTTCATGCCAGTTATTTATATGTCACTAGAAAATGTCTTACCACCTAGTAACACTTTACAGGGAATAGCACAAGTGACAAGCGAAAAGTCAAGACCAGAGCTTCCAGTACTGAACGACCCTGTTGTAACTGACATGCAGCAAGGCAGAAGAGTTGAGGCTGCTCCAGAAATGTTAACTCTGAATTTCTCTGTTTTCCTACAATCAAGATTTCAAGATCTCATATAATCCACTACATCAGCCAACATGTCTGTGCACCCCCAAGAGATCAGAAACATCACTCAACCCTGGAAGCAGAGGTACGTCCCTAAGCCATAATCCTAAGAGCACCCAGAAATTTCTGACGGGCCTAAACAAAACAAAGGATTCCTGCAAGGAATCCTTTACTGCCACTACCTACACTTCTGTATTTCTTCTACAAACATAAAGATGACTTCAGCGTCTAGGGCTGGAAAGACAACATCCTTGATATGTACCTCTTTTAAACCTGTAGTTTAATAATGTTTCTTATAGTATCTTACAGGTGGGAAGCTGCAAGATACAGCCAACACATACTGAAATGAAAATGTGGTCTGTAAGGATTGTGTTGAACGAGATTGAAAGCTCTCATACCACCCAATAAATGCTTCCCAAAAAACTCACCCCAAAACTTAAAAAAACCCCACCCAAACAAACTAACAAGTGGGATTTTATTTTTTTTTTTTAATTATTACATTTTCTCCCACATATTG
Organism: Scopus umbretta; assembly: GCA_013400535.1. Classification (NCBI taxonomy): domain Eukaryota; kingdom Metazoa; phylum Chordata; class Aves; order Pelecaniformes; family Scopidae; genus Scopus; species Scopus umbretta. Next base: position 84,758 of record VZTL01069656.1, on the reverse strand, counting down.
CAAGGCTTTCAGATAACGTGGTGAGGGGGAAGAAATTAATGTTCTTACCCAGAGGCATCATGTACAGTACCTTGGAAAAAAACAGGGAAAAATATTACACAAGTCAGCTGGCTCAGCAAGGATTAAGAAATACCTTGATAAACAGCTAATGATATGAAAGGCAAAGCTTTTGGCTCCAGCTCAGAAAAGTAATTACTCCCATCTGGGCACACAAAGCCCCAGGAAGGGCTACAGTTTCACATGGTACAGGAAAATTTTCACAGCCTTACAGTCTTTCTTTCACAGCTACACTGGGTGTGTGTATACCAAGACACATTTAGGCCAAGATAACGTTCTCACAGGGCACAAGGTTGCCTGTCCTTCCCATCAATGCACAAAGCTGACGGAAACGGCTAACAAACTTTTTAAAGTGATTGTGCTACTGTGAAATCCCACTGCTACAGATGGGCCTTTATAGAGCATTTAATTTCTTTTTCTCACGCATACATATACACCTGACTAAACAGTCAACCACAACAGAGCTTTATAAGGGGTTTCTTCAACAATCCCTGACATTTGGAAGATACCACAAAACTTTCAAAAATATGGCAGCAAATCTTGCATTCAAAAACCACTGCAGAGTTAAGAAAAATCACTTGCCCATTCTCACAAATATACTCACCTCTCCGTTCATAGCACAAAGCTTGAGTCAAGAAAGGTTTGCTTTCACTGGGAGAACTTTATTCCACTAGTTTTCTTGCTGACTGCTTATTTTATGTGGGTGGGGTAGGGTTTTTTTATTGTTCTGGACTGCATTTTAATTGATGGTATAGTGCCTGGAGTTTGCGATAGGCATCTCTTCCACTGTTTTTGTTGAGATAAATAAATCTATTTTGCCCCTCTTTTTTAAAGATGAAATACATGCCATACTCTCACTTGCAAAAAAGAAAGCACACTGCTTAAAAAAAACAAAACACCAAAAACAAAACCCCAAAACAAAACAGAAACCAAAACCAAACCAGCATAAAACAAACAAAAACTTTCAGATGGCACAATCTACCAAACTCCTGCTGCAAGGAATTCACCACCCAAAAGCCTCCTCTTTTCTTACTACCCTCTGAAAAACCCTCAAACACCAAGAAGCAGAGATGTAACAGTGGAGGCTGGCACTACTGTTCAGCGACTAAACGTTTGTGTAATTCTGAGGAGGAGACTGAAGATCAGATTTTGGCCTCAACCTCAAACATCAACAACTACAAGGATGGGAGCCTGCTAAATGGGTAAGATATGTTCTCAAGAGAAAATAAGGCAGATTAAGAACAGCTTGAAAATGAGTTATTAAAGAGTTTGGTTCAGTACTGGAGAGTCACTGAAGCAAACGCAACAAGTGAGGGAGGACAGGGGTGGGTGGTCTATCCAGGCAGACATGGCTAAGAAAAAAAACAACTAAAAAACCCAGTGCCCATCCCCAAACAAAAAACCCAAACCTAGTATAGGTAAGTATAGCCTTACATTAATAAAAAAACTCCAAAATCTGAAGTTTTTGTTCACAAGCAATGTGAAAGCAGCACCTGTATCGATACCTCAAACTGACACTAACCAGGCAGCTTCTAAAGCATCTCCTGAGCACTTTAACAGAAATATGCTGCTACTGATGCCACCAAAGACTTTTTTTGTAGTACAGAAACATTTGCAATCTGTTTTCTGACCTAGTAATTCAGAAAATTGCCCTGCTACAATCTGACACAAAGAAAAAAGGTCTTAGTTTTTGCTCAGCTATTGATTCATTGTCTACTATAATACTAGTTGGTGCTGCTATGTTCTTCTGCTATTCCAGGGGAGAAAAAAAAACAAGGGGGGGGGGGGGGGGACCCCCCCACAAACAAAAAACCACACACACACACACTCCCCCCTAAAGAAGCAAGCTGGAATTATTTAAGGAGAAATAAAGTGTCAGCACCAAGCTAAATTGTTCTCATTATCCAAAGAATTTTAAAAATACTTTAATATTACACTTGCATGAAAATTGTATGAGCTCTTCATGCCAGGCAGTGCTTCAGCATGCTCCCCAAGTGCACACAAACAAAAAACATATGACAAACCGTTGTCTCCCAACTGATTAAAGTATTTCTTCCTGGCACAGAAAAGCACTTAGTTAACTGCTGTGAGTCTGGGCCAACAGAAGTATTCCACCCACTACCAAGCACAAAGTTCAAACCTGAACACAAATATGCTTCAAAAACGTGCAGCTTCTGAAATACGAGGAAGAGTATGCCTGAGCAACTTGTTTTCAACCCTGAGCTACTTGGTGAGCTGAAAGAACCGACAAAGAGTCGGATGAGTCCAACTACACTACGTCTTTCTTGAGCACATTTGGAAAGAGTGGAATGTGTTAAAATACTTCTTTCCAAAACATTGTAACAGCAATAAAGCCACATCAGCCTCACACACACAGAATTAGGGAAAGAAAAGCCCACATATCATTTTTAATATGTCCCAGTCTCTTTCTGTTGCGGTATTCACTCGCATGGCAAAGCCCTTCAGTTCCAGATACTATAGTCATCCAGAGCAAGCAAGTTTCAAATGCCCAAAACTGTGGGTACAGGCAAGTTATACAGTCTAATACACCATGTAAGATGAAGAGCCCCCATGTCTTTAACAATTTTAAAGAGCTGATAACTACTATTTGGCCAAATTCCAAACGTCACAACCCACTAAAATCTAGCAGTTTGTTCTGTGGTTGGTGCAAAATCCAAGATAAAATCCAATTTTCGTATTTTTTTTTAAACATACAGCTAAAACAAATTATATGGACAAAAGGACTGAAGTTGTATCGTAAGAGCTTCCAGTGTTTTGTACCTTGATACTCAAAAGATGGAAAGCAAGGTAAGAGCTACTTGCTCCCTTCCTAAATAGTCTCAACAAAACACAGGCATTTGGATCACAGCTGTTCTGAAGAGCAGGCACATTAACGGACACCAATTATACTGCAAAGTTATCTTCTATGCATTTTTTTCTCGCAGATGAAGCCTGCCTACCTACCTGTTTACTTTTTGTGGCCTTTCCAGCAGGATTCTTGCTTCCTTTAGCACCATCCATGTTTCTTAAAACATTGATGAAATCTTTCTTTGAAACAGATGACAGCAGTTTAGCGCGTTGCCTGTCAGAGCTCCCAGCTTTCTTCACCTTCTCATCAACGTTCTTTTGGTGTGTCCTGACAGCATTAAATAATTGTACAACACCTCTGGGATGGTGGAAAAAAAACAACAAAACAAAGTTTTTACCTCAAGTTCCCTTTACAGAAATGAACCCTCTACTACAGCAACTAAACAGTGCAGATACTAGACAGCTTCTAGCTCCCCAGAATGGCTACTTAGAACCTCAATTCAGTGAAGAAGTAACATTTACTACAAGATAAGAGACTTTCAATTTTCACTCTTCCTTCACTGCTAGGATCCAGTAACAAATCCATAAATAACTAGTCAGACCCCAAAGTAAGCACGGTAACATGGCACTGAGATCAGTGCAAGAGCATATTTCATCCCTAGAAGCATGTTGCTCATCCTACAGTCAGCTATTAAATTCCTCAGGCAAGATCTTAAGAGCAGCTGAAGTAGGGGGACAAGGCAGAGGAATGAGTAAGAAGGCAGATACAGACAGCACATCAAGGTATTCAACTAGTTCTGCAACACCAAACAACTGCAACGCAGAACAGGCAACTGAACTTAACAGCCATGGATCTGGCGAATCCTCTGCGGAGAAGGAAAAAAACAGAGTAGTAGAAACAACTGTTCTACATTTTTAAAGCATTAAATTAAGAAAACGAGGGGATCCAACAAAGCACTTTTGTTAAGCAAACATTACATTCTCATCTAAATTCTTACTCTTTCATAAAGCTTCTGAAATCTTTCGTTGAACTTGATACTGTACAATGCAGACCTGTATATAAATCACTCAGCTCCCGCTAGTCACTTTTTAAGAGTTCAATCTGATTGGAAACAGATTACCTGCACAGGCCTTTTCTTCCTCTTTTCCTCCTCTTTTTGATATACATATATTTAAGGAAAGCATTCAGAAAAATTCTTACCTCGTGGCAATTCTCTGAAGATTTCTTTCTCTCTCTCGGTCTTTGACAACATCTGGCTTCACTCGGCACATCATTTCCCACTCCCGCTTTTTATCGAGCTGCGTTATAAATATCGTTACATGAAACAACATGGAGCATTTCAGAATGCAGCATACTCCGATAGAGTACGTAGCAGGAGGAAAGAAAAAGATAAATCAACAAAGTTCGGTTTGGTTTGAGGTTAAGGGGAGCTCCATTATGGGGCTGGACAACAGGTCTGAGGCAAGTCTCTTGCATTGACACACCAGGGGCCACAGTCAAATCTCAGAGAGTCACTTGCCTTCTGTAGGAAAAACCAGAAGAGAGTCGCACCAGAGTGATGCCTCTGGCTCAAGACAAGCACAAGGAGTCTAGAAAAACTCAAAACGCTTTCACACTTACTGCTATGGACAAGGAAATTATTCCAAGATAGCTTTAAATTCCAAAACTTCACAAGCTCATCACAGAGACATGTGTATATAACAAAATCCTGGGTCTATCAAGACGGGCATGTCGCATTTTGAGTCTTGGGAATTTGACTTCCGCTGCTCAATTAATCATGGCACAGCTTTGTGACTGCCATGATGCATGGCAAAGACTACAACAGGCAGAGCTCAAACACCAAGAAGAGTACCAAGTGCCCACTGGAGAACAACTCCTGTGTACAACACTGATTTTTGTCTTTTTTTTTTTTTTTTTGATACACTCTGTTTCAAAACCAAACTGACCTGCTTTCCCATCTACCAGAGGCCCCAACACCACCAGCTTTATTTCTGCTACAATAGGAGAACTATTTGTATAAAAATTGTATTTCCCCAGCCTCTGCTTCAGGAGTAAGGTAGCAAAGTATTCCCCCCCCCCCTTTTAACACTTTTAACAGTGTTCTAGGCCTGGTGATGTTGCATTAAGTCTGTTTTATGCAAGAAGTCTTTCACAGAGTTTCAGAGTCCTTATCTTTACAATTCCAGGCAGACTACTAAGAATTTGTGAGTTTATGATCATGTTTTGGCCTTTTATCAAAAGGGCTGCCCTATTCTAGCTTTCATCAGCAAGAAATTAATAGAGGGCAAACCATTCACATGTTTTTCTAAGGGTAAACAAGTCAGTTTGGGGACCTGCAGCCCACCTCTACTTTGCAGTACTCTCATATGTTTACTGGTTATGAACAGGTATTTAGGACAACCATAACTGAGCAGATGCCATACTGAAGCTCGATGTATTTAAAAGGCAGGCCATGGCCTAACCACAGCATGTCCCAGACTGCCAGGTGGATAACCTGGTTATCCCATTGAAACAGAACAGGTAAGATGAGACATCAGAACTATTAATGTATTTGTAGCCTGAAGGTAAATCAATCACAGCCTGGAATTAAAAGTTCCACTAAAGAGACACAAACAAATGACTTAATTGCCAACATAGTTTTGTTTTCTTCGTAACAGTTGCAGAACCAGAAGCAATTTAGGGCATGGACACTGTAATAGAAAACTCCTACCAGGAAAATCATTGAGGGGTGCAAACAATGACTCACAACCACATCAACGATTACTGCAATCTCAACCTACAGGTCTTTGATTTTGGAAGTGGCAGTAGAATTTAAATGAAAGCAATTTTCTTCTCCTTCTCCCTTTCACATTCAATAAGAGAGAACTATTTCAACCTGTAATGCCGACAAAGTGAATTATATCCCAAATTAACAACAGCAATTAGAAAACTAAGCTTGAAGGAGCTGCTTTCAAACTCTCAACAACAAAATCACCTTAAGCTGACAGACTGGACAGTCCTGCTGCCAAAGATCAGCCTGCTTGATGGCCCAGAAAAAGCAGTAAGGGAAAAAGGCCTAGAGCAGGACTGTCTGGAAAGCAAAAAAATTGAAGCTACTTGAGATCACTGTGGAGAGATTCCAAAACTGAGACAGTCTCGGAGCACTCTCTCAAATCCCTGCTGAGGGAATCTTGCACATATCCCCATCTGCTGCGACTGCACAATGAAATACTGCATCTTTTTCTCACCTTCATCCTTTTCTCTAGCCTTTCTTGTTTCTCCTTTTCTCTCTCCTCCTCCAGTTTTTTATTCTTGGCCAAGATGGTGGACTTATTTTGTGGAATCTTTTTGTTGAGCACTTTTGCCATGGCATCTGCCCAGCCTGCACTTGGGCCAGCTTTGGAGCTTGTTGCCTCTTCAACTGCATTGCTAAGGGCTGCCGTTTCATCTTCATCATCACCATCCAGGGCTTCACCTCCTGAAGAGTAGCTGTCTTCTGGAAGTCCAGAGCTTAACTCAGAATCTAGGGGTACCAAAAAAAAAAATAAAAAAAAAATTAGGAGTTCTGTTTCTAGTAAGTATCCATCACTAGCACAGTTTGCTCCATATGTAAATATTATCCAAGTTCATGGCCACGTACTACTTGCTGTTACAATTAATTCCTCAAGCATACATAAACCACCATGATGAATTTTTTTAGAAAGTATCCAGTGCAAGTGCTTGCTCATCATTTAAAGTGATTTAAAGGGTTGGGTAAAAGGGAAAAGGCAGCCTTGCATATCTACAATTAGTCAATATTTTCATGATTATTATTAATGAATATTTTGATGTTTAGGAGTGGTAAGTTTGGGGAAAAAAATGTGTTTTCCAGTTCAAAAGTTATGATTTATAAATGCACACATATGTACGTATATGTGTATGTATGTACATACTTACTCACAAACTGCAAGAGTGACATCTAGTGTTTAAATGCAAACAGCCACATGGATTAAATTGAAGGTAGGGGTGCAATTTTTACATGAAAGCAAAATGTGCTCAAGAAAATAATGCCAGCAAAAATATGATTACCTAAGTATAATGAAGACAGAGGGGAGACTGCTTTGTGAAATGAGGAATCAAGATAGTTGTCAGGTAGCTCAAAAGAAACCAGAGACACTCAACTTATCTGGAATAAGTAATTGCTCAAGTTCTAGATACACAAATAAAACACCCCCAAATTCAAGTTTCCTTACCCATGCCTCCTTCTAAACAAAAAAGAAGGAACTAAAGTACTGAATTTTGGTACAAGCAACAGAAAGACAGGAGAGAACAGCCAACTGTACGGCAAATCAAACACACAATGAATCTACCACTTGCCTCATTAGCCTGTCCAGCGAGTCAAACAGCAAAAATATAAACTCTTTAAGAGTATGGATGATAAACTTGAAAGACAAGGGCTGCAAATTTAGGCTGTGCTAAAACACATCCAGTTATTTCAGTGGACTCACTTTATCACATAAGCAAGAGCAGAGCATACAAGTGTCCTGCCACTACTACCTACCATTCCACTAATATTTGTGCCATCCAAAAGGTTTAAATTAATTATCTCATATACAACTTCCAAGGCTGCAAATCAAGTGCTGGACAGGAGGAGGCTGGTTTCTGACACCTCTGCAGTCCCACCAGCAAGAGGACAACTCCCCACCAACTCTGAGATACCAGCTGACTGGCTTTCATCCATCTACCACTCTCACACTGCTTTAAAAGGAGTACTTTAAAATCACAACGTTAAGTACTACGGAGCCAAGTGCTTTACTTTGCAAGCACTACCGTATCCTATGAACTACTTTTATCAACCAAATCATTAAGAGAATGAAGTCAGGACTGCTTCACAAGATCTGCTGTCTGTAAAACCATCCAGACAGCTATTAATGATATCCCTTATTCATCAATTGCTTATTTAATAAACTTAAACATACACTCTGTTGCCAGACTAACTCATTACTCTGCCTTCTCCATGTGCCTTTTTGAACCATCAAAAAAACCCAATGTAGCAGCAGAACAGTGGCGTTAACCAATTTAGACAAAGCCTCTAATGCCCAGGCATGTTCAGAGGCTCGGGGAGCATTTAGTTATCACCGTGGAAAGAAGCAAGATTATACATTTACATCACAAATATGGAAGAGAAATATTTACTGAATACTTGCTCGTTATCTACATCAATATGATTCTTACTACCACCAAGGTGAACACAGTGTTGCGTCACACTTCACACCGGATAAATTATGGGTTGTTTTTTTTTTTCAACAGTCCTTACTATAAATTGGCAATTTAGAAGTGGCAAATTTGTTCAACGCATTCAGAAAATACTAAAGGCACCCTTTTTACGATATCAGTACGTCTCCATATCCTGATTTCCAAATGAAAAAAAAAAAGTCAAACCATTGTGCGTAAAGAAGTAGGTGCATCACAACATCCTGGTTCCTATAGGTAAAGCCATTTGTCAAGTTTTCACCCCTCAGCTTTGTCATGCTAGAATGCTGCTACCTAGTTTTTAAAAAAGGAATTAACCCCTACTTGTGACTTTTTATACATACAAAAGCTAACTGCTACCTAAAGCCCAAACCTGAATTCCACACACTGCTTAGCACCAACTTCCACAGTTAGCCATAAAAACCAGATCACACTTATAAAAAGGAAAACTGCAAAAGCATGTATTAGCCTCCTTTACATAGTATTTTCTGCCAAAAAAACAGGAGGATAATGCCAGATAATACCAACAACATTTTGCTTTCAGCAACTGCAGAAACACGAACAAGGCTTCAACAACCAGCCATGACTTAGTCTTTAATGCATCAGAGGATCTGTCAACAGCATGAGATAAAGCAGAGGTATTTCAAAGTAATTTAAACTAGATTAACTCTATCAGAACTAGGGCCTGCAGCTTTGTTCTGAATTGCAAAGATTGAGGCCTGGTAGAGATTTAATATAAAAAGTCCTAATTGGGGGGGGAAATACACATCTCCATACTTTCTAAATTTGCTCTGTGATCTAGGTGTAGATGCATACAGTTAAAAATAGCAATCATTCAGAAATGAGCTCTGAAAGAAGCTCCCACACAAGGCTTCCCCTTGGGTTCTGTTTTGACTATCAAACCAAACAGAACCACTGCGAGCTACGGCTCCAAATGGCCACAGCCTCGATTTCTGCCAGAATAAAGAAAAAAAAAAAACAAAAAACCAGTTACATGATATAATTAAGAAGCAATTGCAACTAGTTGGGTATACCCTCACAACACACGAATAGGCAAGAATGAGTGGAGAACCATGTATAAAAATTAGAGAATGAGTGTGTTTTTATACTATGTGTTCTCCTGGTGGATTCCTGCAATTGGCATATCTCACGGGTTTCCTTCGGAGCAGGAAGCAGATCCCGTTCTCGGACAGACCAACACAGGCAGACACACAGCCCATCGCACCCGGGAGCTCGTCCAGCTCTGCCCAATCACCCCCCCTCCCCGGGGTAAGGGGCACCCCAGAGGCGCACGGCAACGCAAGTTATTTTGGCGGGCAGAGAGTAAACGAGCTGCTGCCGGTACTCCGCAGTTTAAGTAGAGAAAGAAATAAAAAAAAAAAAAACCAAAACCGGCAGGGAAGGGCCGGCGGGCAGGGAGCAGGCCCACCACCAGGCCCCCCGGGGAAGGCACCCTCGCCCAGCCCCGCAAGCGGAGCCCGCTGGCACCCGCGCCCCGCTGCCTCCACCCCACCGGGAAGGGGCTTCGGCTCGGCGGCCGGACCAGGGCCTCAGCGCCCGGCGCCAACCAGCTCCAACCCCCGGCCCAGGCTGCGCAGGGGAGGAGAATGGAGCTCGGGCCCACCGGCGGGCTCGGACGGGGCCGAGAGGAAAGGCCGCCGGGGCCGGAGGCGGCCCCCGGAGGGGCCGGGGAGCCCTTAGAAGCCCGCCCGAGCAGAGAGCGACCCAAACCCCTTCCCGCTCCCGCCGGGGAAGCGGCGCCCGTTACCGCTGTCCTCCGCCTCCTCGCCCACCGCAGCCCCGCTTCCACGTGGGCCCACCACGGCGGCCGCCATATTCCCCGCGGTCCACCCGGTATCACCTTCCGGCCCGGCCCTCGCGCGGCAGAATCTGAGTCCCGGCTCTAAAGGTTCCGGGCAGGCGAGTGGCGGCGGCGGCGGCGCCGTGCGGGGCGGGCCGCGGGCCTGGAGAGGCGCGTGGGTGCCTCGGCGGGCCCGGGAGGATCTCCAGGGTTGTTTGTTGGTTTTTTTTTCATTGAACAAGTGACAGAAATAACACAATAACTCAAGCAGAGAGGTCTGCCTGGGCTTCTCCTCTCCCTCCGGCCCGGGGAGGTGTGGAATTTCGAATTCTGCCAATATCCTGAAGACCGGGGGGCTGTCGGGGCGAAAGGCAGGACCGGGCGGAGGTCGGGCGGCCGCCTTCTGGCGCTGAGCTGTTGGCCAATATTGGTGCGCAGTCCCCACTGCAGAATTCGATAAGGGTTCGCCTGATGCCTCTGTCGCTCCTTTCAGCGGCCTAGATAAGGGCAAGTGGCTAAGTACTAATCACGCATAGCGTAAGTGGTAGGGGAATAAATCACACGTATTCCCTAGTGAAACTCATTGAGGCATTGCAACCGTCTGCCCAGGGAGGTGGTGGAGTCCCCATCCCTGGAGGTGTTCAAAAAACATGTAGATGTGGCACTCCAGGACATGGTTTAGTAGGCATGGTGTTTTGGCTTGACAGTTGGACTAGATGATCTCAGAGGTCTTTCCCAACCTTAACAATTCTATGGTTCTATGATTCATTCCACCTACGTCAAGTATCAAGCTCTGAGAAAAGGGAACTAAAGCTATAGCATAACCAACAATGGGTTTACAACTCCCGCTGTCTGTGTAAGACGTGGCAAGAAGGGAGGCTCCGGACCAAAGAGTCCGTAGAAAGCAAAAATGGTCGCTGGCGATAAGGAAGTTCAAGTAAGCAAAACCTGTAGCCAGGGGTCTGTTATCAGCTATTGCCAGACGCCCAGTGGGTATAAAAACCTTAGCGAACCCTCACAGCACGGGGACCCCCCTCAGCTGGCCTGAGACCTCTGCAAACACCCAAGATCCGGATACACGACTGGAACCATCACAGGTCATATTGCTTATGCTAACATTTTACATGCTATATATGCTATATAATTGTTTATTAGGCCCGCAAATTGTTTAAGCACAAATGTAATAAACTCCACCATAACCACCTGACTGATAGTGAAGTGTGCTGACACTAATACTGTCTCACCGCCGATAACTTGGCGGGAAAGCGTGGCTGCTCACGACAGGAGGTCTGCGGGTCTCAGGCGCTGGGCTGCTGCTCCGTCCTCCATGGGCTGTTACACCCTTCAGGGCCATCTTGGGGTCACCGCCACCCAGGCACTGATAGGCGGCCTGATGTTTTCCATGTGCTGAGAAAGCCTGTCTCAGCCAAAACAAGACCATACCCTTGCAAAAGCTCAAACCCAGCAAAGCCCAGGCTGGTTACTCTCTTCCATCTTTAGAAGCTGCATTGGACGTGCCAACGATAAAACCCAGTTGATGTTGTGTTTGCTGTAGATGGCGTAGTGGGAAGATGAGTTTGAAGTCCCATCTTCACAATGCTCGTGGCCCTAAGAAAACTTTCAAACTTTCAAACATTGGTCAAGGCCCATAAAGAGGACAGGCTTTAACATGGGGAGGAATGGAAAACTGAAATTATCTTGACAAATGACTTGTCATTCAGTCAAATTTAAAAATAAAGACAAATGTACGTTTATTATATCCTCTTAAAGATTTGCACACTGATGCTTCCACGTACTATTTTGAATATAGTTTTTCTACACTAGAGGTGTCCTCTGAGGATATTCATGCTCTCAATCTTTAAAGTTACTCTGCACGAGCTAGTATCTGTGGGGTATACAGGCTCAAACCTCCACAGACACCAAAGGGCCCCAGATAGGTGGGTGAGTCGTGGACCCTCTGTAAATAATTCTGCTTTTCTTCTGCGTGTCCAACATGACATGTTCCACCACAGTTCTCCTCTGGGATGTTAACCTCCACATGACAATTACTGTATTCACCCAAACTACACTGATCTAATGCTTAGCACGAGCAGTTTAAGTCCTAGATCACTGACTATGCTTTACATGCTTTTACAAATTTTTCAGATTAAGGGTTTAGGATGCTAGAAATTTTTGCAAGCTCCTGTTCGGTTGATGTACTAAAATCCCTTTCTCTTAATGGTGGTATTTGTTTTTAGCACTGGGTGTTCAGAAGAACAGACTATCCTCCATATGTAGAAAAAAAAAAAAAACCCTCTTACCTTAGGTTAGAGAATTTCTTGTCTTAGTAACACAGAGTTTCTGTCACTTCATAACCAGTAAATGGACATACAGATTTTAAGGCCAGACTAACAATACTTTTCACCCAATTACTCGATTTGATGCATCTGTAAGAAGTACATCTTGAAAAAAGCACCAGCTAGAACACCAAAAGTATAAATGAAGCAAATCTTCTCAGGCAACTTCTTACTTAAAAGCACTCCAAACTAAACAAACAAAAGTTCATTATCAAGAACAGCTGTTACTGTAACAAATATGCTGGTAGGCAGAAGCTCCATGATTCCTTGGAGCCCTAGAGGTGCAGTACAAATAACCTTGGGCACTGAAAAATACGTCTATAGATATGAGGGTAGCTGGTAATGTATTGGAGAAGATTTGACCAAAATGCTTGCTGTCTTAGGTCATAATCATAAAGCATGAACATATAAATGCAATACCATGCTCTTCTGTACCTTCACTGACACCTTAGAGAGTCTGTATGCATAAACATGTATTAAAACAAGGAATGGTGGCTCATACTGTAACTGAGGTGCAGGGCAATGCTATACCTAGATATTAATAATCTTAGAGTGGTATTTTGATTTTAAGATAACTTTGTTGTTTTTTAAAGCTCAGTTATCATATGATGGTGCCTCAGAAAAAAAAAGTTACTATGGGAAAAGAATGTTACATGTGGAGTATTCCTCAGTATTTTGCAGGTTTTAGAATCTTTAAAGTACAATTTAATTTCTACACCCTGTATTTTTGTAAATAAATATTTCATTTGTTGTCGCTACCCTGCACAGTCAGTGACCCATGTCTTTGTACTTCTGTCGTTCCACCTTTTTTTCCTAATGATGTGGGTGGCAGCCAAGACAGCAAACTCTTTTTGCTACCTCAGTATCAGGTGGAAAAATTAGAAGTTGGAGAGAGGTCAGAAAAGAGTGACAGAAATTATTACATGGCCAGGGAAACCGTTTCACGAGGAAAAGATTATCAAGGCTAAATATGTATGCCTTGGTTGGGTGCCAGCTAAGGACAAACAGTATTGGACTTACTGTTTCTGTCATAAGCTGTCCTGCAGAGCAGAGCTATGTGGAAAGAATTTCAGTCTAATTCATTGTTACAAGCAAAAAGAAACCCTGTGCTGAAAAGGTTGGGCCTCTGCAGAGTAAGAAAGAGACCATAAACATCCTCATGACATTTAATGCAGAGGCCCAAGCTTTACGGGAGACATAATTCCTAATGTTTTACACTGTAGGGCTCAAATCCTAGCGTGTCTGCCAATAATAAGCACTAGCCATGTGGTCAAGTCTGCTACGTGATGATAAAGACACCATTTGCTTGGCATGATTCATCTCCGAATCACGTGGCCTCAGAAGGGACACTAGTATGAGAAGGTTATTAAACCACGTAGCAAAAATCTCTTCCAGTATGGCAATTACAGTCCTCATTTCCTAGTACACACACCTTATTGAACATGGCTTACTCTTGGTAGCATATTTGTCTTGGAAGTATGTCAAAATCTTCAGATTAAGTCCTGTAATGGGTTCCAATAAATGACAGATCTGAACCTTCTTCCCTCAGACTGAATTAACAAGTAGCATCTCTGATGGCATACTTCTCTCCACAAGCATTATCCCGAAGCATTTGTCAGCAAATTTGTTGCCAAACCTCATTTCAAATGATTGTCATTGTCTCCCATCACTCTGGCCTGAATGTTTTTCTGTATTGAAATTGTGGTCTGAGGAATGCTGGGGATACAACCAGCCTACAAAATCTTTCCAGTCCAGACAAAGCAGCAGTTACCTCCCAGTTTATCATTGTCATCAGCATCTGAAGAGCTGACATTCTGCGTGTAGAGGTCTGTAGTAAAACCATGGCTAAAGAGACAGTGCATGAAAGTTTACTCTGTAGATGCAGCAGAGCCAGCGTCTGAAAAAAAGCTGGCAAAGGATGGTAAAAAGGATGCACAGGGATTTGAAACCCTAACATTTTTTTCCAAGATTTTAAATGTGTTAATTTTTTTTTTTTTTTTTTGGCTTAAAGTTTAAACATCAACAATACTGGGATACAGCCCAGCTGAAGTGGTTGCTGTACATTCCTTATCACAAAAATAGCAGCAGCAAAATGAAGAAAAAACATCTCTTTGGTTTCTCTTTGGAGTGGTAGAGCTGCTTTCTGTCCTGGTCTGTTCTAGAGTGACAATGAACACATAGATCCCAGCAGTGTGCTAAGCAAAGTGACTGACATCTGCCATTTGCCTGTTGTCAGTTTGTCTCTAGGAAGGAAGTTCACTTGATGCGTCTCAACACAAATGTGCAGACACATGCCCAAATGTGCAGTGGGTATATGTGAAAAAAAACCAAAAAACCAAACATGGTCAGAGAAACATACCTTCTGCTTAAACAAGGTAATAAAGTTTTGTACGAGCCTTAGTTCCTGTGGGAAAGTGCTCCACAGACTTGTCTCATTCTGTGCAAAGGTACTCTTGCCTATGCAGGAAGAATTACCCTTATTCTAAAAAGTTCAGCCATGCTGTAGTTATCAGCTGTGATCTTCATCCCAGAGTGTAGCCTCTCAGGTATCCTTGGCTCAGGCCACCAGGAGCCTTAAAGATAGGAGTCCAGTTTTGACTTAATTGGATAGGTGTGGAAGTAAATGCAGAGACCTGCTGCCTCCAGTGGCCCTCAGATCAAGATCTTTATGCTTAAATTTCTGTAGAATAGAAATGAAAAAATAATATAATTGTGGTAATTTCCAATATAACCCCTTGATCTGTGCTAGAAATTGTTACTGGCATCCATGAGAATCGAGCACTGTAGCATCCCTCATACATTTCTGTGGCATAATTCTCAACTTTTCAAGTATTGAGCCATGTTATCCCAACTGAACAGCTCAATGTTTCTGATCTGTCCAGCTGTGTTTTCTTTTCCAGCTTTCCCCTATGGCTGCTACCGCTTTTCTGCCTCTTCACTTTGTGAACAAATTGCCTTGACTCACACATATCCCCTGACCAATTGCCCTTTCGGTTCCAATGAAGGCTGAATCCCAAGCCAGTATAATAAAGTTCAAAATCTTTGCCACTTTCGTAGGTCAATATTCACAGCCTGATTCCCGCACTAAAAGAGATCAATAACCAGATAGACGATGAGCATGATAAAGCTCTCCAGTACCCCAAGATTTAAATAAGTTTATTCTCATTTCCATTTCTTTGGTTTAGCTGATGCCATGTTTTCCACCCAACTCTGCAGGGTATTTGCAGATAAAGAAAGAAGAGCAGTTCATGAGTAAATCACAGAATACTGTGCTGTCATATAATAACTACTGCTCTAATCTCGTATTCAATAAAACTCATATAAACTGACATTTAATAAATCATAATAAAATACTACCTGGTCCTTTGCAAATGTTTTGCCTCATGGAAAAGTCCAGCTCCCAGCAAGGTCAAATGGAAACTTCCTATTTCTTTTCATTTGGCCCCTGAGCCTCACAAGCAGCAGAGAAGCAAATCTGTAAGTTTTTAGGAGGAGAGACACAGACGGCTAAATACAACATTTTCAAACCTTTATGCTTGTACTTTTGCACATAAATGCATGTTTTTAGACTTAGCTGAATACTTGTGCAACTGTTAGCTACCTAAGCAATTGAAAACCATAGAAAAGCTAAGAAGAACTCGTGTACATAAAAGGGTTTTGGTTCTGAGGCTTGGAGTCATGGACCGAAAAAATGATGCTAAAAAGCAGCTGTGAAATCATGCCTGTTGAATGTGGCAGGTTATCACATTGCATATGCCCACAGTAATGCTGGGGAATCTTAAATGTGTGTTTTCCTAACTTTTAAATGCTTGAGTTTGCAACTATCACTATTATTTGACACAATTTCTTCTGCATGTAGTTATTGATAATTATATATTAGCTATCAACAAATACCATAGTACCATTTGAAATACAGCTCTATGGTTTAAGAGGTATGTAAGTATATATGGCACATTGAAAAGTAATCATTATTTTCTCACATATCAATATGAGAAAATGAGAGAGATATAAAAAGGCTCAGTGTACCTGGTAGCTAAACCTTAAATTCCTCTTTGTTTATTCTTCACTCATTCATTAAGGCTCAATAACCATTCTTACTCCTATATTTCACAGGAATGAATTATAGGTAGTGATATGGTAGTGATTACCTTACACAATCAAGTTCAAAACATGAACTAGTAACTGGAATTTTAGGAATTCATGTCAGATTTTCTCCTTTTTATCAATATCTGAATCACAGGAGTTGGCCAGAGTTACAGTGAACAAATGAGAAAAAGAACTTGTCCCCAAAAATGTGGCTTTATGTCCTGAGTAGATTTTAAATGTTTAAGGACTTGTCAAGGAGGACAGACGGAGAACAAAACAGTCAATGAATATTTTATCCAAATCTTTAAGGATTTGGATCTTTCTTTTTTCATTTAAATTATTGTCAGCCATATTCATCACATCTGATAATTTTAAAGAATTCTCAGTAATGGTTAGAAAAGAGAATAAAAACAAACTTGCAAATGTGAAAAAGCAGAAAAGCTTAGGTAGGTTTAGAAAGTTATCTCCCGCTCTCTGGAAATCAGACAAGACTGTGGCTTGAGCCTGTCTGTAGTAGAAGATAATCCAAATGTTTTAATACCCAAATCATAATAAAAGCCTCCAACTGTCACAAAAGTGCCAGAATAGTGACTTAGCTTGTATGCACTGAGGGTTGTGCAGGGATGGTTTCTGACAATGGGAATGTCTCACCAATTTTAAAGCAACAAACTGCAGAGAAAGATAATTCTCTAAGGTGATTAATTAGAAGATGAGTCATTTATTACTACAGAACAGCCTGAGGGAACTTCAGATGCATTTTTACTTAAAAGGTTTATCTGGTTTTTACCTGAATCTTTTTAAATTATGCCTAATTATGATCTCAAATTGTAAGATCTTCCTGAATTTACTTTGTTAATGATTACAACAGTCTTCACAAAATCAGGTGAAGCCCCACTGCAGTGATTTCACATCGGCCATAAAAGCCATTATAAAACAGAGATGCAGAAGGGTTAGCCAAAACCGGTATTGTCGCTGTAAAGCAAAAGCTGTATTGAGATAATTCAGGAGGATGAGATAATACCCTAGTACAATGGTGTAAGAGCTAAAGAAAGATTTCATGCTAAACTAGCTTAAAAATTTCATAATCTATTTTATTTAACTGGCAGGCAAGGAAATTATGTTTTTAGCAGGACTTGACCTTTACTTTGAAACTTGTTTGCAAAAGATCAGCAATACATCTATTTTTTTCACTTCATTTAATACCAGATTTTTATACACCTACCTTCAACAGCACCTGATTACATAAGTTATCCTACTCCAATCAGGTGCAAAAAAACACCAAAAAAACAAACCTGACTTCAAAAAACTTCTAAATCCCTATTCAGCAAGACTTTTTTTTCAGCAAGACCTGTGAACTCTCAGCAGCACATGAAACCTTTCCATGAGTACTCGTGATCTTGAAACATGTGCTAACTAAGCATATGCATGATTACCTTGATGAAGCCTGAATACATGAGGTTGCAGGCACGTGAGCTGGGATGTGCTACTCACACCTGAGTGCTGGTGAAAAGCCATCATTCTCATATCAGAAAATCTTCTGTAAAATTTTTTTTTTTTTTCTCCTGACAGTTGAAGTGCAATGGGAATTGGTTTACAACTGGCCTTTTCGGTCTACAACTGGTCTTCTATCATATTCTCAGATTTTCAAGCTACAGTAGGTTTTTAAGAACCTGAACTTTGCTAGTAGTAAGGTCACAAGAACACTTTAAACACAGGAAACTAAACTTTGCATTCAGATGTATTGCTGCAAAGCAATTTATTTCTAGAAATCAATTCCTCCTCCTTCACTCCCTTCTCCTCACAGTGGAGATCATCTACAAATCAGTGAATCCAGCTAATTCTCCTTCAGCTGAATGAGAACTTGGGTAACAACTGTAGTTAAAACTCATTTAAACAAGGTGAGATCTATCAAGAGTCTTACCATGACTGGAGCATATTTAGAAAGACCTAAACTCTCTGGTGAGAAGTGTGTTACGTATGTTTGAGGATAGAGAAGTGAAGGGAGAGGCAGTTCTATCAAGCAAGGTCCACATACTGTTAAGATAGGCACTGGAAAGGTACATCATCCACTCTGTGTTCTTGCAACAGGCACCCTCCCAGGTAACATTGAGATTATTTTTCAAAGTTTTTTTATGAGGCTTTCATCCTTAATAAAAGACAAGTGGGTAAATTCCTGGTTCCCCTGAAATTAGTAGTGGATCTCCTGCTATTTTCAGAGAAAACAGAGCTTCATACTGTGTTTGTATTCCTTGTGTGAAACCATAACGCCTAATGATTGTCAAGTTAATTTTCTTGTCTATAAACCTCTAGTGATATGTTTACCTTGAGGATGAATTTATTAATGGACAAACCTGTTATCATAAAATTACTTTCAGCTTTCACATGAATGCTAGCATTACCTAGGCTTGAATCACTTTTTTCTTTTCTAGCCCTAACAGAAATGATTATTGCAATTAAACTCCCTGAATCTACAGAGCAATTTTGCTGTAAATGAAGTTACTGACTGGAACAAGGGGCTTGACTGAACCTGTGTAGCTATTTGTCATGTTTCAGAGCAAAATGTGCTTGGGACTCCTTTGCTTTTGTCAGGTCTATCTTGGAGTCACTATCCCTGGAGGTATTAAAAAAGCATGTAGGTGTGGCAGTTCAGGACGTGGTTCAGTAGGCATGGTGGTATTGGCTTGATGGTTGGACTAGATGATCTCAGAGGTCTTTTCCAACTTTAACGATTCTATGACTTTATAGGATAGGCTTTGCTACTGTCACCATCTTTGGAGACAACCAAGTAGCCCAATGATGCAAATGCCTCTCAGCAGCAGCCACCAGAAAAAGCATACTGATATGGTGAGGACACTTGACTCCTATAGAACCTTCAGCTTCAGAGTTGGGTGGCCTTTTAGTCATTTGCTTAGGGTTTCATTTGAACCTCATCACTGCATTATTTACTAAACATTTGAGAAAAGAGTGACATTATAGGCCTTCATCTGAATCTGTAGGGGAGCTGAATTTCTTGATTTAGTGTTGGTTTTTGTTACAGTGAATTTGGGTGTTTGGAAGGGGTCCAAGGAAATTATTGAAAGAATGCAAAGTCAGAGAAATAAGCTTTACTTTTAATTCTGAAAGCAGTTTAGTTCTCTAGCTGTTCTTGGTTTTGTTTTGAGAGTCCTATTGAGTAAACCAGGCTCATGAGGATGTTCAGCCTCCTGCCCGAGCGAGCCTCCCCATGCTGGCAGAATCTTCATTTGCCCTGCAGGAAGGCAGCTGCCGTGGGGTGCCATGGTGGCAGCAGGAAAAACAATTCGGCTCTCAATATTTAGACAAAAATATTTAGCTAGCCTGGGATTTGTGAAGAGCCAGAGTAGAGGGTTTATGATGATCGATATCGATCAATAGACAGACTGCTGCATTTTGTATAGATAATCGTTTTTTAGGTGACATGTCTTCATTTCTAGGTTTAAATCTCTCATTACTGCCCCTTAAGGAAAAAGGAGGAAAAATGGGGAAACATTTAAGAAGCCTGGCAGAGGAATTTTTTTGATTGGCTGGGTCTTTTGGGTTTGGGGTTTCTGTTTTGTTTTGTTTTTTTCTTTTTTTGGATAATCTGTAATCTCGGAATCTGACTTTTTCAGGTGTGAAGATTCATAATTTCAGGAAGAGTCAAAGTAGGATATGTGTGTGTATTACAACTGAAAAAGCAGAGCCAAGGTTTTTAGTACTGTTGACAGCAATAAAAGAAACATACTCAAGTCTGTCTGAGAAGATGATTGTGGGTCCCACATACATGTGTGAGTTTCTAATGAAGCTCTGTGGAAGCTCTTTCTGCCTTTAGAAGAAAATGTTTCTGTTTATCCCTAATAGAAATCCATCGTGTGTAGCTATGTAATGGAATCTCTCATTTTTTATTTGCATCTGTTAGCTTTTTATTGCAAATAGGGCTCTAAATCTTACTTTAGAAATGAGTATTGCACTATATGTTAGTGCATGTGCAAAGGAAGCCGTTAATAATGTTAATTAGGAAAACTTGATCATAACTGTTTTTAGTCAATTAGCCATTCAGCTTTATTTATGTTCTCTTTCAGGAAGAATCTGAAGCCAAAATTCAAAAGATGAAGTTTAGAAAAAGAGCCACACATGAGGTCATAAAATCCTGTCACATTCAGGATACTAGAGAATTCTTTTCATTCTTAAAGGTTTTCAGTAAGCTTTAGAAAGAGGAATGAGTATTCATCATCTACTGCATTGCCATCATTAAATTACAATGCTTTTAGGAAACAAAACCAAAGTAATCTGCTAATTTCACAAAATTAGAACGTGTCATACTTTCATGGGCTGTTCAAATGTACTGCAAGTAGCAGCTCTTACAGAGTCTTAGTCCCTTCCTTCCAAGGCTTCCATGGTATAACTTTATTCTTGAATATTTGTTCTGACTGCCAAAATGTGTAGTTCTACAA
Source organism: Scopus umbretta (assembly GCA_013400535.1). NCBI lineage: Eukaryota > Metazoa > Chordata > Aves > Pelecaniformes > Scopidae > Scopus > Scopus umbretta. The sequence continues at coordinate 64,007 of VZTL01069656.1, read as the reverse complement.
TCCCTTTTAGGATAGAAAACTTTTAAGATAAAATACTGAAAAATGTGCAGTCAACTTCACATCTTCATGGACTTACTCCAGCTGACCTGCATTTGGTTTAGGTATTGCTGAAAAAAATTAGGCCGGAGCTCCAAAGTGTCCTTTGGTCCTATTTTGCAAAAGACACCCTCAGGAATAAAATGTTTGCACTAAATAAATCCTCATACTATGAGCTGGGTGAAAGTACAATTATATTCAAAAAGGAAAAGGCTTTTTCTCTCAAATAACAACTTGATTTCTCTCCCTTTTTTTTTTTTTTTTCTTTCTGGAAAATGCTGTGGGATTTGCATGATTGATAAATATAAAACTGTTTGTAGTTGCTATTTTAGCTGAAAATAAAATTACCTCATACAGCTGAGCTTGGAAAAAAAAAGTTTCTTACAACTTCCTTGGCATACAATTACTGTCAGCTCCTGAGATTTCTTGTGTATGTTTACTGTTTTAATGTACCCCTGAAGCTACAACTTGATCCTGTTGCATTTAGAAGTTGCAAGTTTGGGATTTGAAATGTCAGCAGAGGGGCTGCTCTCAATGCATCACCGCTGCCGTAGGTAGTCGTGGCTGTGGCAGCCACTTTCAGGAGCTGCTGTTGTTCATATTTCACAAAAGCCTCAGGAAAAGAGGCTGTGTGAGAAAAAGGGCAGCGTAAAAAAGAAATGGTCTCAGCTAGTCTGTCTTCATCTTTGGTTAACATATTAAGAGGCAAGTTTGTCGTGGATAATACAAATTATTTCATGATGTATAGGGAGACTTCTTTCCTGTGATTTACATAAAAATGCAATGGTTAGCCTGATGTAATAATTTGGCATTCAGTGTTTTTCGATCAGCTAACGCTGAAAGGCTGGTGTTTTTTTACATGAAGAATAGGTCGCTAACTTCTGAATTAATTTCCGTAGGAGACAATATGGATGCAGTGTTTTTAAAGCTTAATTTAGATTCAAATTAATGTGAAGACAAGCTCCTTGAGTCACCTAGTCTTTCTCTGTGGAATCATTTCTAATTGAATGTTAAGATCAAAGTTTAAGTTTATAAGAAAGAAAAACAAGTGCAGATAAATAGTTATTATCTGACATCCTTATGAAAATTCATGACCTGCCGCTTTATCAGAGACCTTTTAAGAATTCTAATTGTGAAGTATGCATAACTATTAAATGGCTAGAGCGCTTCAGTCTCTTGATAAGAAGCGAGTTAAATAATTGTCCTGTTAACTTGTGCTTGTTAACCTTTAAGGTCAACTAGTTTGAACATACGTTTAATGAAATCCTGGAGCCAGAATTTATGATACTGCTGCTGAATGTTAAATTGGACAATTTACATAAGCAGGACATTAACCTTCTGAGCACTAAATAGCATTTTAGCACTTAGCCGCTGGGGACAATAAGGGACATGTTCTATATATTTGTGATTAGCTTGCCTGGAAACTCTCATGATGACCAATTGGCCTACCAAGTTTAGCAGCATAATTAAATGAATGGACTCAGCCTAAGTAAATTATCAGTGCTGTGTACAGTATATCATTATAGTCCTAAGGAGAAAAAAAAAAAAGATATGAATAATTTAATATTACATTACTAATTTATCAATGCTAAGTGACTGTGAGGAGGCTTTTTGTAATTCGTTGTTTTAAATTTGATATTTGATTTACTGCTGGTGTGATTAAACTTGAACCTACTTCATTTCTTTATCAGAAATTTATGGTAACAGTAGACTTTTCTCAGGGTAATGGATGGGTTTTTTTGGTTTCTTCTGCTTTGACGATAATAGCAAATACAAAGTATTACATATTGCCAAACTTGTAATTAAGCAATTTGTCATAACAAGGCATGTGTGTCATCTTTTGGCTGGCAGATCCTGTAGCAGATAAGGGCAGCAGACCTGGAATTGTCAGTGCTCCGAGCTGGCGGAGCAGAGCAATAGCAGCTTAGTGTACACTTTTCTCCCTGAGCTGAAAGATGGAGTGCAAGTGCAAGCTCTGCCCACCCAACAATCATCTCAGGACATAGAATCATAGTATCATTAAGGTTGGAAAAGACCCCTGAGATCACGTAGTCCACCCGTCAACCCAACACCACCATGCCTACTAAACCATGTCCTGAAGTGCCACATCTCCACGTTTTTTTAATATCTCCAGGGATGATGACCCCCCCCCCTCCCTGGGCAGCCGGTTCCAATGCTTGACGACTCTTTCGGTAAAGAAATTTTTTCTAATGTCTAATCCAAATAAACCTCCCCTGGCGTAACTTGAGGCCATTTCCTCTCGTCCTATCGCTAGTTACTTGGGAGAAGAGACCAACACCCACCTTACTACACCCTCCTTTCAGGAAGTTGTAGAGAGTGATGGGGTCTCCCCTCAGCCTCCTCTTCTCTGAACTTAACAACCCCAGTTCCTTCGGCCACTCCTTGTAAGTGGCAAGTCAAGGCCATGTATTGCAAGCATTGTAGATTTCTCAGGGTAGGTGCTGTACTTGTTAGGACAATCGCAATTTATTCTGGGATGGTGCCTCTTGTTTGTCTCGTATTAGGTGCTGCACAAATGTGAATAAGGCCATGTTTTGAAGGACAAGTTAGGACCTAAGCCGTTTCCCAAGGAGGATGCCAAGAACAAAAGCCGCTCGCTTTTGTTCAGGTGCTTGCATTAGGCGTGAGATGCCTTCATGTGGATGTTACTTATGGTCATGGCTCCACAGGTGGTCAGGCCCACACCTGCAGGCAGGAGCCACACTGATGGGCAGCTGCCTTGTGTGCAAGTGCTGCATCTCCAGCTCAGCTCAGTACCTCTGCCTGAGAGGTTACCCTGGGTCAACAGAGATAAGAATGGGACTTGTGTTCGGGGAACTGGAGCCAAACAGTAGAGAAGATGGAGCTGACTGGCATTTCTGATGGTTGCCTGTACTGCCTGTGGACTGGGAAAATGCAATTTTTGCAGATATCGCTACCTGAAGACATTGCCACTGGTAAAGTACTTGCATTACAGTCTTATAAAAAAGGACAGTGACTTACGGGACTCTTCACTGAACAAAAGAATCAGGACAGCGATGGGTGTGTAGTAAATTAATAATGTGTAGATATTTCAACACAGAGAGAAAATAGCCCCAAGATCCAGCTCTGGAACTGTACAGTAACACCGGCAGGAAGATGTGATGGCATTGCTGTCCTTCACTTATGGGATGGAGTGAGGAAGGCTGCTGAGCTCCATGCTTTGTGCCCTGTGGACTTTGCTGAGGGTGCTGGAGAGGCTGAGCATTATCAGCAAGCCCAGGCTGTGTGTGTGTGTTGAGGAAGAAGCACTCACAAAATCTGTGATTTTTCTGGCATTTCAGTGTCCTATTTCAAGTTCTGCACTGACCAGTTTCTTCACCTGTAGAGAAAGGATAACAGTAGTGGGTATGAATGTAGTCATTCTGTTGATGTGCCAGAGGAGTATAAAGTTAACCCACTGGTGAATTTACTGCTGGATGGCTATGATGTAGTCACAGAGCCTGGATAGCTAAGGCCTTTGTGGTCATTCAGCTATACTTACTTCCCCAGCATCATTTTTTGTGTCTGAGAAAGTCATGGCATGTGAGAAAGACATGGTACAGTTCATACTCCATGGATGTTCCTAGATGCTGTCTCATTAAGAAAGAGAAGTGGCTCAGGTTCATGGAAGCTCTGAAGTTGTCTTGTGCCACCCAGAAGTAAATGCACATGCAGTCAGTGTCTTAACTTTCCCTCCTTTTTGTATCTTTCTGGCAATCCATGAAATGAACATGAAAAAAGCTGCTTTTCATTACATATACGACCAGACTGGTTCCTTAAATCCTACTTGTTCTAAGTATTTTTGGTGGAAGGGAAAAGGGAGGAAACCTGTAAACTCTGGCCTCTGAAAGAGAACCTTTCCTTACAAATGTAGTTCTGGTTTCGGTGAATAGCCACATATTCATGGGCAGGAAAAATATTGCAAGATTCCTGCCTGTTTCCCCTGGAAACTGGCAGAAATTATTCCTAAGTATACAAACCTGCCCTTGATATTTTTCATGAATTTGCAAATACTTCTTGATTCAAAGTAGAATGGATCAGACATACTGGGAAGCTTGTGACTGCTTAGGAAATGTCACTGCTTTTAAAAAACTTAACCACAGGCCTGTGTTTTCAACAGGCTAGACAAATGACTCCTGTTGGTATGTTGGGTGCTAGGGCTCTTAGCCCTTTCCTGGCTGGCTGATGCATGCCAGCCTTTTCAGTCTCGCTTACTGATTACACCATAGTTAGAAACTATTAATAATAAAATAGCTGAACAGGAAAAAAAAAACTTAAAGCCATCAATAAACTTATTAATATGCCTGATCATGTCATCCTGGGGATTATTCAAGGTGGCATCTGGCAGCTGTAGACAGTTGGTAGACCTAAGAACCAATTAAGAAGGGAATTATGTCCTTTCAGAAGCGTGTTTGTCTGAAAAGAAAGCTCCTTCAATTGCTGAGTTTTTCCACACAGACAAACTTGGGTGACCCAAGTTCAGGGCCTTGTTGTGGCAGAGAAATTCAGGTACTGTTGGGCAAGTCACTGCGTTGGAATGCGTCAGCTTCTAAGCTCAAGTCCTGCCGTACACAAAATGTAGATAAGAGTGATATCCCTTCTTTTAAATAATTCTGTGAGGATGAATGCGCCAGGACTGTGAGCTACTCTGGAGCTGCAGTAATGAAAGCTGTATAAATAATTCCCTTTTCCAGTCAATAGTAAAACTCAATCGAAAAAAGTTAACTTTTGTGACGAAGAGGTTTCAGCCTCTGCTGCATAATAAATACACTTGTGTCTGAGGAAAAAAAGGAAGAGAGATAAAGTCATGCACCAGCCCTTTTTAGCCCCAGAGACTCAAACTGTTAAAAAAGATACATTATCAGCACAGCATGCATCTATTTTTCTACTCCGTTTTTTGTGGCATCAGTGCTTTCAGTCAGCCATCACTGGGATTACAATGTGCAAGGGTCTTCAGAAACAATTTTAAATGAGCTCTTCTATGTATGACAATCACCTTTCCCCTCCCCTGTTCCTCCTCCTGGATATTTGTCATTTGAGACATTTCTCTCTGCATTTTCAAAAAAGTTTTACAAATGCAGTCAAAGTTCTTGGGTGCCCATTACTTGCTGTGAAGGAGAGCACGGCCCATACAAAGCACCAACACTGCAGCCCTACAAAGAGAAGAGTTGCGGGGGGAGGTGAGAAGGGAGAGCTGATGGAGGAGAATGGGGAGGTTTGAATAAAGCGCCTGCCAGCATCCAGACCTTCAGTATTTTCATTCTTGTAGGAAGTTGTTTGTAATAGGTGTGAAGGGACCAGAATGTAGGTTCCACTACACTTAGGTTGTCCTTAATATTGTGTCTGTGCTGTTCTGTGGATCTGCTGTTGTACAGAGCCAGGGGTGTAAGTGACAGGGAGGAGGTGAGAGGGGGACACTGAGCATGAGACTGTGGAGGTTATATTGCTCCCCAGGTGTTGCCCCTGTAGCCCTTTTTCTTTTCATCAGTCATATTTACCAGTCTGAAATGCTGAAGAGACTGGCGGGAGCTGTTCACTTGTATTAAAAACTAGGATTTTTAATTTTGTGATCACAGACAATAGGACTGGTGAGATTAAGTCTTGTTTGAATTAGGAAGAGATGAAAGAAGTGGTGAGTTCAGGTAGTACAGCCAGTACAGATTGAAAAAATTAAGGTGATGGGAGCCCACAGGTAGCAGCAGACTAGCACAAATCCAAATGGGAAAAGGTGGATCTTTTAAAAGACTCAGTGGGTTATCTGTCATTTAACCTCATCAGCTTTACTCATGGCAAGATTAATTTACACTGCTTTTGTTTCTCTGCTTTTCATATTGTTCATATTCAATGTAATCAGACAACTATGTGGTTTTGGGGTCCGATTCCCACCCAAGTGAATTTAGCCTTTCAATTTTTCTTCTTTGGTAAACCTACAAAATCTTCTGCTTCCCCTCAGTCCTCAACCACAATCTTATTTTAGGATGTTCATCTTGTTTCCACTGTGTTGGAAAACTTGTGTTCTGATTCAGTTGTCTTTTTTTCTCCCTCCCATCAAAGAATGTTTTAATTCTTTTGAAGCAAACAGTCCTTCTCAGGAACTAAACTCACACAGAACTGTAAGCATTGCACCCGGTGATACTGAGGAGGAATAGAACAAATACCTTCCCCATGCCATTAAATATGCAGCTTGATTAAGTAGAAAGACCGGCTTTTCCTTCAGTTGACCACTTCCCATAAGTCACAGTGCAACCTGTTTAACTTAAGTCTTAAGCTGTTTGCTTTTCTAGTTTTAAAAGTGCAGCAGGTAGATGCATCAGGTGAGAGACTTTTCATCACACCTTTAAAATTGCCTGCACCGATTTACACCTACAGGAAGCTGCACATTTAAAATTACTGGCATTGCTTTGTCTTCACTTTCACATGCATTTTAGTTTCCCTGTTTAATAATACCATCAGTTCCTTAAGTATCTCTCAGCATCTATTTAAGCATGCTGATGGCAGTATATAGGCAGAAACTGATCTATATAAAGAGTTGTTTTGTGTTACTGGAGGCCAGAGTCTGTCTCTGCATCCTTCTCTCTTCCTCTTACAGTTTCTGCTTAGTGAAAGGTTGTACATCCTATTGCTAGTCAACAGCTGTATGGAATTATATGTTTTAAACAAGCTTAAAAAAATCTAGTCTTAAAGAACTTCTAAAATGAAATAATCGGTGTAGCATTCTGGCAGGCTGTTTGAAGAGATTTAAAAATTCTTTCAGCCTGGCTGTAGCTGTAAGACATCTTCCCACAAAACAACTGTTATCTTTTAAGAAAAAAGACAGACATTTCTCTGGCGTGTTTTCCATACAGACATTCGTAAATATAATCCCTTCTGTTGCTTTGGTAAGTCAATCATGCTAACAGGTACCAGTTATTCAGTGACTGCCTTGGGCTAAATAGAGCAAGTGACAAAAACACTTTTAGGTTGTCATGTGTTAATGTAAAATGCCCCTGGACCCCAATGCTTATTCATCTTCATCTAGTTGACTAATGCTTTTCCCATGTTGTTACATGTTGGTAAATTAAAGAAGCCTTCCAGACAGTTCTGTCAACAGTTTACTGAAATGTACCTCATTAGCGAGGTTGAGCTGTCACATGAGTGTAATTTAATCCTATTGAATTATCACTCAAAAATGCGCGAATACCAGGCCTTTATACAGTCAGAAAGAAGGTTTTCTAGGAATACTGTCACACTGTAAATTGATTAGATGTGAAGCATGCAAAGGAAAAACCCTGGAGTTTTTTTATACTTGCAGTAAGACTTGTGACAGCTCTTCCACTGCATCTTGTATTTTAGAGAACTACATAGAGCCAGGTGCATTTCTTTTGAGCATTTGTTTTTCATAACTGTAACAAAGCTGGGAGACTGATTGCCATGCTTAAGATGGAACTTTTTTTTTTTTTTTTTAACCCAAACAGAAAGGAGGGGGAAGAAATAGTAAGGAACTAAAAGCATAAGAATGGATTTCAATTAGTAGCATAGTAAATCATATGCATTTAGTGTTCCTCTTACAGAATACTGGGCATTTTGAAATCTTTGGTATCAGTTCTGTGTTGTTTGACCAATGCACATATGATTTAGTCCGTGAAGTCTAGGATCTGGTTCTGTACCTGTCTGTGTGGGTGCCTGGGGTCTTTAAGCACACTCTAGTCCTACTGAAATCACAGAAATGGGCCCCATCTGCAGACTGAGCATGATATGCTTGGTAAAGCTCAAAAATGGCATTTGTCTGAAAAATCTGTTTATTGAAATAGAGCATTTCCTTGACTTACCATTTTAATAATGCTTTTATTAGAATTGGTTTGAGAGGACTTGGGAAAGAATTTTGAACCAGAATGAGAGACAAGTGTAAAACCTGCCCAATGATGGGCTTTCCTGCACCATGGTGGATCATAGTTCAGAGGCCAGCTACGTTTCCTGCACCCTACCTATATGCTCAAAACACTAGATAATCAGATTCATAGCAGAAACTGAAAAAAATCATGGTTACTTCACAGGAATGGTCTTTAAATCTTACACAATAGGGTAACGGTTTCTCATTCACCCCAGCAACCACTCCCAAGCAAAGGAGCGGTGTGATGCTTGCAGTGTGGTGTCTGCCTGTGTATCCGTCCACTACTGATGAAAAGGGAGGGGAAACGGAGCGGTGTCCCAGCAGCTCACCTTGCTGGAGAATGTCCCAGAAGACTTCTGCCACAGTGCAGGAAAGCTCACCTACGCGCAGTCCTCTCCCTGCTGAAGGTCACCAGGGAGTCTCTGCGGAGCGCGTCCTCCGTGCTTGGGGCCAGCCCTACCTAGTTTCCTCTCCTGGTAGCTCTGCTGGCTTTACATATTTAATGAGATTTTATGGTTTTAGGCATTGTAAATTATATTCACTTTCTCAGACCTCTAAGACCTTCCTCCACCTACCCTCCCTTACCTGTCAAGTTTCACTGGGTATGCTTTAAATTCTGGAGAGGAGAATACTGACTTTGCATAACATAAATGAAAGAGCCGGAAAGCATTACATTTTCATACAAATTACATGAAACCCCCAGGATTCTGTCCTTGAGGGGAGACAGCAAAGCAGCAAGTGTGCAGAGAAACAACAGCTTTGGGTTTTGGGTTTATGTGGGCAGGGAATAACGCTTCATGTACTTCTCATAAGGAAAGGAAAGCTCCCGTGCTTTGCAGGTAGAAGTCATTAGGCAAAGCTGGATTTTACTTAGTTCTTGTAAAACTAAGAATCCTTGCTGTAATCCTACACGGGAGAAGTTGTACATGTCTGTGGGAAGTTTGTATAAAAAAAAAAAATAAATTGCGGTCATTTCTCTTTTGGACTTCTACGTCTATAATTTATTCCTCAGTGCAGCAAACACTCCCTTTCACTGGGCATATCAAACTTTTCTTCTGCAACAGAGGCTGCTACAGGCAAAGCATTTTCAGTGATGAAAATGCAGTGTTACATCTTGTATATGTGGCTGAACTCAGAAGCTGAGCTCAATAGACTACTGCTGAGAATGTGTAACCTGTATGGAAAGGTTTTCTTTTCAGAGTTACTGTATTGGAGGTAGAGAGATATTAAGACTGGTGGATGGGGTTATCAGCAGAAAACTAATCACTTCCTTGCCATTCCTAAGACATTACTGCCACAAAGGCAGTCAACTTTGGTCTTTCATCGCTCTGTATGATGCAATTGTCTGATCAAAGTATGCCTAATGATTTGAAACACTTCCTTGCAAGTGAACACTTCTTTACTTTTCTGAGTGCTAAGCCAGGAATAAAACAAAAGGATCACGTGCTTTCTGGCATATGCTGAGAGAAAGTGTATTACTCCGTTGTCTCGGATCAGGATTACTACTTTGGATTCAGGAACAAATTGTACATGGAATTCTGCATTCATACACAGACTAGTAGGAAAAGTAACATAAAGATAAATATGGATCCTTATGGACCATAGATAGGAATTATGCAACTGCTCTAACTAGTTTTCAGTAGAAAATCTCCACCCGATTTGAAGAGGAAAAAGTAATTTTAGGGTTAAGTGGAGCAGTTCCAAGATATCAGACTCTGATTCCATTTTCCATGGTAATCCTTTCACTGATAGAAACTCCTATGGCCACCAGGGCCTAAAGTTCTGAAGTTCAGGTTCATACAAAAGAGATGCTCTTTTATTCAGGTGGCTTTGGGAAAACAAGAAGTTTGGGGTTGACATTTGTTTGTTGGGTTTGTTTTGGTTTTCTTTTTTTGTGATGTTCATTCCATGTTCATGAAAGTGAAAAGCTAAATAATACAGTGCTTTCTTGGTTTTGTTTTAATTCTGCCAGCAGCATTACATTCTGTAAGTATGTGGAACTCCTGAGCTCGGAACTGGCAGTAAGTTTCTTTCTAGCTCTGGCCATAAAACCATTCTCTAAAAGAAAAGCAAAACAAATTGCACAACAGCTTGCCAAAATGGCCCTAGAAAAGCCCAGAAATTGAAAGCCATTATATATGAAAACCATATAAACCTCGTTATTAGCTTCAGAGCTAAAGAATACTCGAGTGTAAAAATGCATGCCTGTTTCTGTATTGTCATTTCGTGTCAGCTCTTCAAACATTTCAAATCACAAAAGTAATGCTGAACCAATAGGGTGACTTTAAATTGTTTAAAAAGTATTTACTGTTTAAAAAGGATCGCAGACACTTATTAGTCAAACCATGTATATTTTTCTGATATGAGTCTTCATTGTCTACTCTTTCTTTAGAGTTCTGTGTGTTCCATCTGTGTTTTGTAAAGACCTAAAGGAAGAATAAAACTATATGTGTAGTTTTACTGGACTTCCCTTTTATAAGTAGGTATATCAAGATGGTAGTGGCTTTCACCACTTTAGGAACTTTATATTTCCTAAAGGAAAAGAATAAGCAAATATAAGTATGATAAGTGTTGTAAGAGTGGGAAGGGGATCTTACTATCCAAAGAAAATGAGGTAGGAAATATGCTTCTGCAAATGATGGGATACTGATCTCTAGGTTTCAAAGATTTTTTTAAATTTTTTTTTTAGTTTATATGTTTTCTGGAGGTAAATTTGCAATCCCTCCAAACAATTAGATGCACAGTAGGTTCATAAGTGCCTGATGGGCACTGTAAAAGGCACAAAAGGGCTAACAATTTGTATTTGAGTATAGATTTAGTCCTTGGCCATGTAATCCACCACACAAGTAAGTCCTTGCATAGTATTCAAGGGGTGAAAAATCTGCATACTTTCAAAACAGGAGTAAAAAGAGAGAGGGTGTTGCCTGAACCTTTTTCATTCAGTAGTTCAACTGCAGCATAGATGCATAGTAAAATAATATACTGCAATATCATCCCATGCTATTAAGATCATAGCTTTTTCCCCTGTGAAAAAGCAGAAACTGAATAGCTGGGCACAGAAGTGTAACATAAGAAAAGGGGTAGTCATTATTCACAAAGAAAAATGAGAATATGAAAGCTGGTATGCCTAGGAATTTTTGCAGAGGGTGGGCATGCTCCCAAAGAGGCACACGCATGACTGGAAGAGGGCATTTGCATTTTAAGACAGATTTGCTGCTTGTTTTATTCGTCTGCTTTCAAGTAACAATAGCTTGCAGAATTAGATGGTTTGAAAGGGAAGATTCAACTTCCAAGAAAGAAAAAACAAAACGGAAAACAAAAGCCACCATGGAAAGGGCAACAGTGTTGGAAGGCATGCTTAAAATGGATGTTACTGAAAAAGAAATCTAGAAAGACTTATTTTTTTGCTGCTGTTCTGACATGCTTGTGGGTCTGGTACTTAGGAAAATCCTTGACCTGTCGTCTTTTCTACCTTCTTTCTTTTTGAGTTCACGTTGAAATCTGTACATGCTTAAAGACAAATTTCAAGAGATTATTTTTCCCCCACCCCTCATAAAAGGGCAATGCAAAGGCAGCAATGTGAGTGTTATCATCTTGGTGATAAACCATCTCTTCAAGCAACCTGTCCTCTAAGTATGAGAAGAAATAGCCTCCAAAAGCTTCAGTTCTTGGTACCTGTTTCTGTTTCCCTGTGGCTTAACAGCATTTTAATAAAATGGAGGCATACTGGAATGGTAGTAATTTACACGCTCTCCATTTGTTTGTAAGAACTGCCCAAGAACAGATAACCTTGTCTTTTTCTCTTGACATATCTACTACAATTTCTTCTAGTGACATTTCTGTGGTGGTCCTCTCTGGCAAAGCTTTTGTCTAGGCTACAAAATGTAATATGGTACGGTACCACCTTTGGGCTATCAGGGCAGCACTTCTAAAGTATTATCTCATCTCGGGGGTTAGGTGCTCCAAGCATCAAATGAGATGCAAAACACCTCTTACCCTTTTAGCAATACTTTATAACGAGACATGAAGAAGTCATTAATTAATTGAAATGAGGTGTGGCCTAAAAAATCCAGAGGAGTGCATGTTAGGGATGTCCATACACCACCATAATACTGTGTGAAGGCATCTACAGTAACTCTCAACAGTTAGCAGGAGCCAGACTGCCCAGGCTTCTCACAGGGATGTATTAGCCCCTGAAAAGCATCATTCCAATACAACTGTGCTGGCTTCATTACCTAACTCTTTTTGTTGCAGTCTAGCTCGGTTATTTCCACATGTTATGTTGTACAGGTGTACCCAGTAAAAAAAGCAACCAAACAATAAAACCCCAAGATTTTGTGTTCACCAGCAACCTGTCAGGGAGCAGCAGGAGCAGGCTGCTTCCCGAGGGCGGATGAGACAGGAGGCAAGGGTAACAATGAGGGAAGCCCAGGCAGGGATTTCTCAGCCCCACAGTACCTGGAACAAGAGAAGCAGACTGAATCCAACAACAACAACCAACAGTCCTGGCAAGCTTGTGGTTACAAAGTAAGTCCAAGGACAAGTCAGGCCAACATACCACTAAGGCACAAAGGCAGGTACACTATGCATGAGAGGCTGGTCAGAGCAATTAAAGCCTGTTGGCACACTCATGGCCCTGACACGACCATCTGCGTGGAGTCTTCAGATATGTGGTTTCTTGTATCAAACATGAGGTGTAAAATTGTGTGGGTGTCAGTGGTGAGGAGGACACAGGAGACATGGGAAAAGCAGAGAGAAGTAGACCTCTACTCCCTGTGCATGCTCAGCTGAGACTGTAAGGAGAGTAACTTCTAGATTTTCTTAATTTACGTCTGGATGGGAACTAAGGCAGTTTGAAAATTAAAAGCGGATAACCAGAATCCCGATGGCCTCCCCCTTTATCAAATAGATCTTGGTAAAGGAAATAATCTGTCCTACCTGCCTGTAAAGGGAGTGTTTAAGAAGGCTCTGGCTTTTACTTTGTTGTGACTGGGTTGAGTAGATGTTGAGGAAAGACTTTTCTTTCTAGCCGGGTCTAAGTCGATGAGGAATACTTCAAAAGCTTCAGAACAAAGCAGTAGAGTTTAAAAGATATTACTCTTCAGTTCTTCATTGGGTTTGCTCTTGTTTTTTCTCCTTCATTTTTATGCTTATGAAAAGTGCTAGGTTGACAGACTTGGAGATGAACTTCCCTCTTTATCCAGCTGTCCTGACAATGTACTTCTTCCCTAAGGGACCACTTTTAAGGGGACTGGATGGTAGGTTGATTCCTACATTATGCGTCTCCGCCAGTAACTAACTGCCTGTGAGGAGATGACCTAGTTCTGGCTGTGAAGGTGATGGGATTTTGGTGGGCCAAACTCCTGGCTGCAAAAAGTTGAGCTTTTAATAATTACCTTAATCTGTAGATAAGGTACTTGTTTGATTTAAGTATAGAGAGAAATCTATATGCACACAGACATAAAATATATATATTCTTAAATGCCATGTACTTGCTTTGCCTTATAGTACTATTCGCTCTGTGGGCACAGCCCATGGAATTATTATCTTTACAGCTATTTTGCAGTCATGACACTGTTATTACCATGCAGGAATGGGAAAAATATTATCTTTTTTTGTGTCAGTTTTCATTAAATTGCTAACATTTTTATACCAAATAAAGAGTGGAGACTGTCAGCCACTTCACGCTTTTTTATCATTGCTAGGTGAACATGAGGGGGTTTTTTTTTACAGATACTGAACTGTGAAAAATGATTTTTTAAAAGGATAAACAATTTCTGTATAAAATACAGTACATTAATCCTACTGCAGCTTAACGTAACTGTACCTGAATTTGATAATTTCTTTAAATCCTGAAATCAGTTGGTTCTTGGTTACTTTTCAATGACATTTAACAGTTAGACTTAAAAATACAGAAGAATGCATTATAAGTTTTACCCAAAATGATTATGGCAGTCATTTGAATAAAATACAGATTTTGCAAGCTGTAAAGCATATCATTATACTATATACTGGTCTAACTAAGGTTTGGTTCACAAACTACAGTGCTCTAACCAAGTCATTAAATCTATCTAAAAGGGCCTCATTTGAGAAGCAATAAAATTTTTAATCATTTTATTATTAAAAGAGTGTTTAATATGTAGCTAATTAAATGCCAAAGGCAGGTTATCTGAGTTTAACCTTCAAAAAGAAAATGATGTATCAAAGTCTGCCTCTGGCATCATGGGATAGAAATGTCATCCTCATAATCATTGCGTGACAACTAGCTGGTGGCCTTTTCTAGAGCTATAGTTAAATTACCTGATTAAATTAATAGCCATTTAGATGTTTTAGGAACTGCACAGACCTATACTAAATGAAAATTAGGTCCATTACATTTTCTGAGTGGGCTAGATAGACCCTAAAATAAAACACGTATGCCATTGTCCACATTACTTAGATTAAGCAATTAAAAGCCTTTTCTTAAAAGCTACTAATTTTCCATAATGTGCCAAGAACTAGGTTTACAGTAATGACCAGAGAAAGAGTTTTTCTCTGCTTTTCCCCACCTTTCTTGTTTACTTTACTATTAAAAAATACCAGGGACTTGTGTGTGTGCGCGTGTTAAACATATCTGAAATGTGCAAGTGCCTTTATATGTTGTGCTGCACTGACTTCTCTTAAAATCTGACCTCCTGGGAGAGCAATAAAGGAGGACGTTAAATGTTCAGACAAAGTCCCACAAAAATCACGATGGTCTTCTCTATTCAAGCTGGAGTCCTTCAGCATTGGACTTTGTCTCCATGACAAGAGGAGGCCTTGTCTGTCAGGTGCATGAAATGACAGGTGAAGAGCACAATGCATGTGCTTGCTGTGCCAGATAGAGTGCTTTCAGCTACAGGAGAGTGACTTTTAAGACTTCAGAAAGGATATTTCTCTTGTCTCAATATTCTGCTTGGGAGAGAGAGGGGAAAAAAAAAGGGAAGTGTATTCATTTTGGATAAGGTCTGGGTGGTTACTTGCAGATGGCTTGATTTGTGTGCAGTGTTCATTAGGAAGCATTTTTTTCTCCTCATTGCTGTGCAAGTTTGGTTTAGGGGAATAGTAACTAGAGCCAGTGGTAGGAGCTCCAGTGGACTGGTCCAAGCTCTGCTGTAACAACAATAAATTGTTGTAGCTGTGGTTCTGCATCCTTGAAAGTGCTCGGCAGCCTTAGTATCCTCAGGATCTGGCCCCCATAAAGCACTCATCCAGATGTGTACCCACCTGTAAAATGAGCATGGCTATTCACACTCCAATGGGAAGACTGCCATGAGGTTTATGAATTCACCTCTAAACTGCTTGGGACCAGTCAGCACAGTTGCTCCGTTGCTTGTACAGTTGCATTCCTTCATGAAAACCTAAAGGATTTTCTTGCCTTTTTCATTTTTTCCTCTAGGAAATATAGTTTACTACACTGTGCTTAAGAATGGTTCAGCTGTATTATTTGGAAAGTTGGTTGGGAGAGCTGCGACACACCTTCACATCGGGAGCCATACTCTGGTGAGGGTGAAGGCACTTGCCCTTCCCTTTGATCCCTGTTCCCAAAACTAATATTGTTTGTTGTCTATCAGATTTCCATGTCCCTTTCCCAGTCAGGCAAATTCCAATTACATCCGTGGCACTGGTCTGCTCGGAGATATTGGGCAAATTATCCGTCTGAGTCTCTACTTCCACTCTTACCATCTTTTTCTTGCCCATTTAAGCAATGCGTTCTTCATGGCGGGGACTGTTTTTACAGTATAGTGTTTAGCACTGCAATGCCTCAGTCTCAGATGGATCCCACAAACCATACTGTAGGTAACATCTACCCCACCCTGGCTCTCCACAGAGAGCCCAATATAAGCAGTTCCACAAATGAGAAATTCTATATTAAACACTCTGTGTCATTATTTTGTAAAGCTGCCTTTCTTAATGTTGGAACTACTGTACTTGTCTGAGTTCTGACCTTCCAAATAGGACTTCACTTCAGTATTGGATCTGTAGATACATAAAACACCTAATCCTGGATGATCTACTGCTATATGCCAGATATGTGTTCACCATATGGGATTTTCCAAGTACATAGGGTTATCTGAGTGCTTAATGCAGTTAGAACTGTGCTACAGTTTTGATTTAGATATGCATTTTATGGATGCTTATGCTTTAATCCAGATGTCAATATTTTGTACAGCCCTCATCCAGCAAAACACTCCATAGGTGCAGGTGTTTAAATACATTGACTCCCATTGAGTCCAGCAGGACTACATATACACATTTGAATTTGTATGTACATGTTCTTAAAGACTTTTCTGAGTGCCATTATAGATTTTTGTATCCAAAAATAAAGGAATCCATTCAAAACCAGACTCTCACTGAGTGGAGCTGTCTGATTAATAGATCAGGTCAGTACATTCTGTAAGTCAGAACCAGTCATCGACCTGTTCTCTCCTAGCACGTTAGATAAAACTGTTTTATACATTAGGCTTTGAAGGGATGCAGTTCTAACGGGATTGGTAAATCTAACTGTGAAGCATGATTTAAAAAACCCAAACTGTTTCCTATTTTATGTTTAACTCCAGCAGTGTTTTCAGAGTTAGTAAAATGAAAAATGAGACAATCTCATGGAAGAGAAGCTCTCATAGAAGCTATGGTTTAATAAAACATGATTTAGCATTTCATTTTTCTGTAACAATTAGAAAGGCAATAACGCAATATTTATAAGCATTCTTGCAGTTTTAAATGACGCTTGCACTTTTGTTTGTGGAGTTTTCATTTTTAACTCTGCTGGGTAAGCAACTGGTTTTACCAATGACGTGTCAATAATATAAAAAAGAAGTTCCTACAGAAATGTTTTAACTTTGTGATAAATTACATGCATCAGGTTGTTAGATGCTCCTGAGGTAATATTAACAGTTGTGCAAAATACGAGCACCAGGTTTATTCGCCAGTTAAGCCTGAATGACATTTAGGGACTTCCTGGAGAGTACACTGCTTTTGGATCTGTGGCTTGTCTCCTCACCATTGGAGGGTGAGGACCTGGTCTGGTCTGGTCAAGAAGTGGAATCTCATTGGTGTGCTGAATCATATTAGGACTGTATGCAGTTAAAATATCTACTTAGAGGCACCCTCAGTATTAATAGAAAGTGTCTGTATCTATCCTCAGAAAACAAAACCAATCAAAAAAAGCCACCAAAAATCCCAATACTTTTTTTTAAGTGAATTTGTCTTGCCATACAAGTGCTGTGGTTTTGAAGGCTACTTTGAACTGCCTTTCAGTAAGTGGGGATGGTTATTGGAAGAGGGGCGTAGAATAAGGAACAAACTTGGATTGAGAGTGGATCTGTAGAAGAAAGGTGAATCTTTTCTTTGAAATACTTAATCTTAAACTGTCATCCCTTGTTTCAATTTGTTTTGTACCAAAGGTTTGTTGCTGTTACTGGTTTTGTGGTTTCTTTTGTATAAGTGGGAATATCGATGCATGTGTGTTTTACTGAAAAATAACATGACCCTTTGGATTATCTTTAGGAGCCTTTGGAGTAAAAATTGGTTTTGGTAGGGGTGATTAAACAGCGTCTGAAGGAAGGATGAGCTCCACCAAAGAAAGTGAGCTCCTGAGCTCCTTAGAGAGTCCCCCCGGCATGTCTCTGGAGTCCCCTGCAGATGTTGCCTCAGTGTTTGGTTCCAAGCAAGGACGTGCATCCTTCTTCAGTACTTGCAGCATTACCTCGTCTCTCAGTACCAATGCGTTATTACCTCTCCTCACAGAAATATAAAAATCAACATGTTAAAGGGGATGTTAAATAACATCTGACACTTTAACAGGCCTTTTCATTTCAAGGCAATCCCTATGTGCTTTGCAACCTTTCCTCATCAAATGAGCAAAGGAGGCATTTCCCCAGCACTGTGAGGGGACACAAGGGCCATCTGGCCATGCCTGGCTCCATGATGCACGCACTCCCGGGGACGAGTGTAAAGAGAGGCATTGTGTCTGCCTGAAATAGCTAGGGTATGGACAATGGTTTTAAGTGGGCAGCATGTAATTCACGTAGCTCAGATTTGGCGGAGACTCTGACTCAGTCTGGCTTGAAGTGGGATTCATCTAATTTTTTAGGTCTTAGAGAAGACAGAGCTGCTGGAGAGGGTAGAAGTTTCAGGAAAGCCTCTATTTTGAGCTTTAGAAGCCTGGTATTTGAATTAGAAGTTATCCCCATATTGAGCAGTGGATTTATGCTGATAATCCATATATTAGCATCAGCATGAGCTGCTTGCATAAATGTTGCTCTGCGGCATGTAGGGAGATGAGAACCAGTGAACTGCTCTATGCTGCCGCAGGAGGTGTACCCTGAAACACCAGCAGCAAGCTTTGCTAGCCCTAAAAGGAGCCGAGATAAGTTTGTGTGATGAAGATTTATTGTACAGAGCTAACTGAAACTATCATAAAATAGCAGTTTTATAATTACACAATGTCTTTCATCTGGAGATCCCAACATGTTTGGGAAATATGGGAGCACTAATCATAACAGAATTTAAATATTGCTCCTGTTTTAATGCCTTGCCTATTATTGCTAATATGTGAACTAAGGCATAGAAAAAATGACCATTTTTATTAAAATTGAGTCATTTTTAACCCAAACTGTTTAATGGAGACTCAGACAGTACAAGCTATACAGATCAAGCAAGTAAAGACAACAGCCTTGCCCAGGGCTCTTCACCATCCACATATGACTGATTTTTTTCATGAAGGAAATGCATTTCTTGGAAAGATACCAGACAAAGGGTGAGAAATACAAAATAGTGGTGAAGATACAGCCATGCTTTTCCTGTTAAGAGACCTATGGGAGAAAAGCGGTCTAGTAAAAAAAAATTCTGAAGAATATCAAACACAGGCCCCAGCTGAAGAAAATACCCTTGGAAAAAGATTTTAGCAGTGTCAGTGCTTCAGAAATAAATATTTTAGGTGATTTTTCTCTAACAGTAGCTGGCTGACACTTTCCATATGCTGTGTTCCTTAAAAAGACTTAAATCTGCCCTTAAAGTCCCCTCCTTGCAGGAGTGGGGCTCCACTGTACCAAAATTACACTGGTCGCACCACACTGAAATTTAGATTGCTTTGGTGAAGCATTCCTTTAAGAGCTGAATCCGTGTTCAGGAGGCTCATCTTCAAATGAAGCAGAGAATATTTCAAGTTCAGCCTCTAGCAAAGACGTTTCCCATATCCTTTGCAAGAACACTGCATGTCTTTCCCTCTAGCATTCCAGTTCGTGGCTATTTTGTGGGGAAGAAAAATGCAGGAAGGTGAGCACAGTTTCAGCCTGTATAAAACTAGTTCCTAGGCTTTCTCTGGGGCAGTTCCCACTGCCCTCAACAGCAGTTTTGCTTAAGGATGATAGTGAGAATTTATTTAAAATTCTTCAAAAGTTTCCCTCTTTAGTTAAGAATCATATGCCCGTGCTACACGGAGTCTTGCCGCACTAAGTAAACCATGCCATTGGCTTCATTGGAGCTACTCAGTATGAGATAAGATGACAGAACTGAGCAGCAAATCATTATTCTGGCTAGGAAAATGTGCTTTAAGCTGTAAAATATTAACAGTAAACACAAATCAATATGTTTTTACTGCTAGATCATGATTTCAGTAATGGGATATTGGATTTGATAAGCAATGCAAGGTGCAACAACCGATGAGTTAAATACTAGAAAAAATGCTCATGGAAAGAAAACAGTGACAGACCTGTTTAGAAAAAAACAATTTCTGAAGAAAAATGGAAAGGCAAAGGGTGCAATGTAATGCTTAGGATATGATTGGAGGTCACTTACTACCAGCAGGGTAATATGCTGAAATAAAAATGTAAGTGATTTTTAAGAGTAATTACAGTGATTCTATTAGAACATTTCATTTTCAAAGCCAATTCTTTGTTAAGACAGACTTGCCTTTTCAACACTAGTGCTAGTCCAAACTTCCAGATATGCCTCTTTTTCCCTCTGTTATGAGAGGAAATCGATAAACAAAAATCATATGCACACAGTTTAGATATTTGTATATTTTTATTTCTTCCATCCATGTACTTAATTATGGGTTTACAGTATTACAGCAGAGATCTGAGTTTCTCTGTGGCATAAGAACAGGTCTTCTAGGTGCTGAGAGCTGACTAAATCCCTTTAAGTTTATAAAAAGGGATTGGTGTGCATATGTGGTCTAGGTTTACAGTATACTGTAACCCAGCTTGTGGATTTTTTTGGAGGTGGTCTAGGCAGAATTCATACACATGTGAGAGCGTGGGAGCTTCTGAAAGGGTGGTGAGCTGGGAGCTGCACGCAGTAGGAGCTGTGCCGATATTGGAGACTTCCAAAGTGCAGATCTAGTTTCCCAATTGATAGGGCTTTTTGATGAGCTGTTGTTGCACATTGGAGGTGTCCATATAGGAACAGAGCATCCAGAGATGCTACTGAAAGGTGGGCTGTGCCACCTGGGTCCTGGGTTACTGGGGCTTTTCTTCAGAATGCTGAAAATGGGCAGTTTCTTACACTATTTCACAGAAATAAGCACACTTCTTTCCCAGTAGTGCCATAAGGTAGAGTTATTCGGCACAAGGAGGGGGTGAGAAGTCTGCTGTGCCCAAGAATGCCCAAGAATTTGAATATTTACTAAAACGTCCCAACTTCTTGACTTTTTTGCCCTGGCTTGTGGGGAAACCCAATGGAACTAAGCTCAGGGGCTTCTGATACCATCCAGTTTCTCTGTCAAATCAAAATAGTGCAAAAGTACAGTCACAGTCTTGAGCTGTTAAGTTTATTTCCAGCTTTTCCAATGTTTACAGCTATTTGGGTCTTTGGGGTGAACCCCATAAAAGTGTTGACCTAGCGCTTAAGAGCAACCCTGGATTCAAGCGGAACATACCACAAAATAACTGGCTTTGGGTTTGGATGTACTCTAACAGAAGTCAGGATTATTTTTTTATTTTATAGTTAGTCCAGTATTTTCCAAACTTCCATAAAAAGCTTATTTTGATTTTGGCAGAAAGTTCAAGAACACTGAAAGGCAGCGTTCTTTACCTTAGTTTGAAGCAGTGGTCAATGTCTCATAAAATTTCAGTGTGTAGGATAAGTTACCTGTCTCTTTGCTGATGCAGAACAGTGT
>VZTL01069656.1:31142-36299 GCA_013400535.1 Scopus umbretta | reverse complement strand
CCCCCCCCAAATATGGCTATATATGATCATGGAAACTGCCTGTTGTAAATTCTAGAATCATGGGAAGACATTTACCCTTTGCTGAAAGGTAGGGAGAAAGTTGAGGTGTTGTTTTTTGGGTTTTTTTTTTTAAGCCAGGCAAAATTTAAAATCCAGATTGCATTGTGAGGTGTGTAAAAACTCTACCCTCAGTAATGGATTTTGCCAAGCTACAGCCTTTGCTACAGAAGGTCAAATCTTTCACTCTGAAGTCTTTCAGAGTCTGAACCCAGTTTGCATATTGAGCTTCTCAGAACTATTCTCAACTACCAAGGGCAGCTGAGCATGAAGAACACATTTCTTGATGTCTTTAGTTACAAATTGGCACACAGGCTGCAGTAGCATGATGGGGAGGGGGCTCACATCTTAAATCCGCTCTGTTTATTACCCAGGAAGTTTTGATCAAGTTTATGGTGTTAAAGACTCCAACATATCAACTCCATTGAAGAACAGGACAAGCTATTGTAAATATGAACCATCAAAGCATTAGCCATTTCAATGAAATGAAGCAAATCAATTGTTTTCTATAAAGGTGCCTTTCAGATCTCCTTTTTCAGGTTCTGAGATCCCTTATCAAGTTCAGCATTATTAAATGTTGGACTGTGGACTGCAAGAGTAATTTTTTAGGACTTCTAAAGGGTCACTTTGCTGCTAACATGCTTGTCTTTGCATTTATTTTACTTGACCTAAACAGACATACTCCCCCACACTCACAAATATACAAAACCAGAATTAATTCTGTTGCATATAATACTTGCTCAAGCCTTAACCCAGCAAAGCATTTGTGGACCTAAAGAAAATCAAAGATGTGTTCAAATGCTTCCATAGGGTGGGATTAATATTTCCAGTAAAATGCATCCATTATAATGATCTGGTTAGGATTCTTACTGTTTATCTGCAAGAAAAAATTACTGTCTGCATTGGGGGAATATAAGATGTTTTCTTTGTGGTGCATTGTACGCTCACCTCTGTAGACACCTACATCTCCAGATCAGTGGGATAGTTTCCTTTTTTGGGTGTCCGTCAGCTTCTGAGGAGATGATGCAGAAATGCTGTGCCTGTGTTCTCCGCGTTGGGGCAATACCGGCTGTGTGTACAAGTATTCAAAGGATGGAGAATGCTCCATTTCTTCTGCCCTTTCTCTGCTCAGGGTAATGGAATCAAAAATTGAAGTTTGTTTATATTGGATACGTAGCTTTTGTCCTAGTAATTTTAGGTAATTTCTACACAAGAAATTTCCAGTGAAATGTAGGAATTCCTTAATTTCAAGCATGAGATGTCCATCTCAAAGCACATGCTTAAATATAAGTAGGAGATTAAACACCTTCATAGGCTGGGGTCGGTGTTTCCAGCCTAGCTAGCCTTTCCACTATGCTTGTAACAGAAGGTGCCTGACATTACTTTAACATATGCTTTCTTTAACATGCCAAAGTACTGAGCTGCCATGTTTCAAAGAAACAAGAGGCTAGAATGAATTATCTTCCAGTAAAAAGTAGAATTTCCTCTCCAAAATTACACTGTCTCGAGCTCCATTATGCCTAATATACTTTCCAACACCAGTGACAGGCTTAAGATCTGGTATTTGCGATGCTTAAGAGGTAAAAACATATGATTTATACCTCTGGAAATACTGTATTTCTAGCTTTCTAATGGGACAAACATAAGTTGCACCTAGCCCAGGAACGTCCAGGGTCATTGCAGCTTAAAGCTGTGATGTGCATTTAAACAGAGAAATTATTTCAGGTCACTTTAAAACGATTTTAAATAAGAGTTATATCTTTACCAGTTTAAAACGGAACCTGCTAACAGTTTAGTAAGATTAATTTTTTTAGACAGAATATCTATAATATCATACATGCCTACTTTCCAAAGCATGCAGTAAAACAGAGCTTACTGTAAATTGCTTGATTGCTTTACTTTCTTCCCAGACTCAGCTCAGTGGAGTAACAATGCTATAAAATTGGTGAGAGATGAGACCTTTCTTGTGCCTCAGTGACTGAATAATTCAAATTTTTCCACCTTCATGTGAACCTAATCCTGCTCTCCAAACTGATCATCCTGTCAACCTCAAGGAATCAGTCAGGAAGGGTGAGCAGGGTCTGTTTTCTCTGACATATATATATATTTTTTTTGAGCAAAACCATCTTTGAAAGAGGAAATTCTCTTCCTCAGAGTTTTAAACTGTATACTTGAATAGTGAACATTTCTCTAAAAGAGGTAATGGTAATGCTCTTCTGACATTAACATAAATCTACTTTTTCCTACAAATTAAAACTTCAAAAATTATGAATGTATTCCTGCTGAATACTGATGTCCTCTTATTCTTCCTCCACCTTTTTTCTTTCTCTTTACAACTCCCTAAATTATAAGGGAATTAAAAGTCCATTAGATAGTATACATTAACATATGCTATTATGGTTCTAGCTAGTGAGCGTGGGCAGAAGCTGCTGTGTGATGTGATTTTTCCATTACTGTGCTTTGAAGGCAAAACATAAAATTGTTTAATATGTTTTGCTATTTTAAAAAAAAATAAATCTAAACTTCTAAGTTATGGCATGTGACCTAAAATGGGTAAAGAAAATACTTATTTCTAAAATAGGCTCCACGTGAATTGCTGTGTTGAAAAAGCCAGGTTCATCCCATGCAATGTCATGACTACAGTATCAGGTGTTTCTAGACCATGCTGAAGAAGCCTTTTACAGGTGTGTATAGAATGCCCTCTCTCAAGAAGGTCTGACTCCATTTTTTAAGTAGACATAGTTGCCACATGTTTTAAACCAAAAATAACAATTTTTAATTGCATTGCTTTTACTTCCTATCTGCCTTGAGTCTGCCAGATAAACCTCTAGGAGCAAGTGGCTATGGCCGGTGTATTTTTACATCTTTGACCCAGTTGGTTACTCTTGCTGTATCCTAATTTCACCACATATACGATGGCATAATGCCTCTCTACCTCATGCGATGGAAATCCCACATTATATTTAAAAATTGTAAAGTGGTGGGCTTAGTCAAATTTGTAATGTGTTTAATTGGAAACTACTACAGCTGTGCAAAATATTGCATGTACTAATGCTATGTTTTCTACCGGTTTGAAAGATTTTCTTATCGTACTACCACAGATTTAGTGGGAAATACCAGATATAAATCTTAGCAGTCAAAGAAATTTACTTACAGTTGCCTTTTCTACTATTATTGATAGCAGATTTATATCTGTGACCAGGGAAGTAGTCATCTGAATGCAGTCAGGGATGATTTTAAATTAAACGTAAAGTTTAAGAAAATTCTGGCTAAATGTCATCAAGATCCATCATACCAAGCTGTCTGAGAGGGTAAAGGGCACGCCGTGAGCTAGATGAAGGGCAAAAGCAGAGCCAGAGCCAACACGCTCAGGCAGCGTGGTACAGGTGCTTGGGGAGAGGCAGAGGAGCCATCCGGGAAGACGAGGGAGTTTGTCCCTCTGAAGTGAGGGGGTGGTTGCTCTCTTTGTGTGACTAACTCCTTCCCTGCCTTTCCCTCTGTCTGGACTCCAGGCTGCTGCTCTTCCCTGAGCCCTTGCATGCTCCCTAATCCCTGCCTACCAGCAGCTCTGTGTGCATCTACTCCTCTGCTCCCGCCCTTCCAACCATTGCCAGACGTCCAGCGTTGTGGGGTCCTGAGCAGAGGGTAAATTTTTTTTTTTTCCCCAGAATCCAGCTCTAACTTACAGGTTTTGTTTCTGTATTAACACTAAACCAAAAAGAATATGTTTGAAATCAATGTTTAAATGTGAATCAAAATTTAATATACGGAAGACAGGGAATATTTATAGCCATGGTGTTCGTATTTTGGGATAAAAATAGCCCGTTCAGGAAAAACGCAGTATTGACCCAAATTCCATTGTTTGCCCTGCAACACTTACATTAAGCAGTCCTAAGTGGATAATGGGAAAGAACAATAATAAGGATAACAATAGGTTACAGAAACAATTAGGTAAGGAATAACACATGACAGGTAATCCAGCCATAAATTTATAGGCATGCTGCTCTCTCCTCAGGAGCCCTGTGAGACACAGGGCCAAAGGCCAAATACATTCCCAAGGAATGTGTACTGAATCACACGCCTGCAGACTGCATGTTATTATTAGAATTGTAAAATGTTATTGCTGATTTTTATATATCACACTGTGTGGTTAATTTAAGAATGTGGCTAGGCAATTTATTGTGTATGTGTGATGTCTATTTCCAATACAATTTTCTTTGATTATTTTAAAATGTGTTGTTAGATTTAATTCTTTTTAAAGGTGTTTTTAAACCACAGGAGGATTGTCAATGAGGCTTAAAAAGCTCTCCGTACCTCGGCTTTGTTCTGGCACTTTGGCTCATCCACCCAACAGTAAATGTTTGTTTTCAAGCTTATTTTCCCCAACCCAGCAGCCTTTCTTTTAAATTCAACCAATGCAGTGCCAGTTAAGGAAATGGAGTAAAAACAATTTAAAAGATGCGGTGGGGGCAATGAGGTGGCAAACGGAACCGTGCGGTGTCCGCGCTTTGCAGACACGCTGCTCAGCCCTTAGCCTGTCTCACCTGCACCAGCTGAAAGGAGCCCTGGGTTTTAAACTTCATACTGGGATACTTAGATTTCCTTTTGAATGTCGCTGGCAAATGAGTAGTAAGCCAATGCATTTCATGCTACCCAGGGCCAATAATGATGGCTTTCAATGTCCAGAAAACGGAGTTTCACAGTATTTTCAGGGAGGCTAATGGCTTTTTCTCCCACCTGTGAGTTGCTGCAGGATGTCTGCATCTGAAAGTTTGTATATAAGCAAAAAAGCTGTTTCAGATTACTAAAAGAAGCAGCTCTGATGAATTACTTAAAATATCCCTCCCTAAAATGTAAGACCAGCCCTCCTTCTGCTGTTCTAGGGAGCAATTACGAGATATAATAAAATAGCTATAATATACTGGTTTTGTTATTTCAAACAGTGAAATGAAATAAACTGAAGTCCAGGAAAAAGACTTCATGTTCATCTACTTTGCACCTATGTATATCAGGAAAAACCCTGCCAGTTGTAACGCAGAAGAATTCGTTTCAGAGTGTCTGGTATTTCTCCGAGAGCAAAAGCTCCACTTTCCCTGCTCC
>VZTL01069656.1:6142-26142 GCA_013400535.1 Scopus umbretta | reverse complement strand
TCTGGTAAAAAGGGAAAGTTGGAAAAGCTCTTGCTTCAACTCTACTCAGAAAAAGGACTGGAGGAGGAACCCAGGAGCTACTTTATAAAGTGATCTTACAGGTGTTGAGATGATCTAATGAACAACCAGCGAAAAACAAGGAACCCCCGTGAATTTTTTGTCTGTATTATGAAATTTGTTATTTCATTTTTATTATTTGGCTGTTTCAAACTTAGGAAGCAGGTTTTCTGATGTTACTGATATAATGAGTTGTTAGGACAGAAGCATAGCACAGAGAGAGGCCTCAGGTACTTAGGATCTGAGCTCTGAGGTGCATGGCAGAACCATCTGCTGTCAATCCTGAGCAATGACCATGGGGAGAGACCAGAAATGACTTCTGGCTGCTGTTGCAGGGCACTGAAGTGGTGTCACTTGGAACAAATGGCTTTTCTACCTAGTGACTGGTCTACAGGTAAGAAGCCCTTAAATTCAGTTGAAAGCTTTCCTTATTTGATAAGCAAGCTTTGGAAAACTTTGCCAATAAGCATTTTACATTTTGGGGATATAAAAGAGGAGGTAAGCAGGGTGATGGCACATGCCTATGATAGACAGACAAACAGTGTGTCAGTATCCTGCTACCAGTAGCCAACGGGCTGCAGGTCCGTGTTTAGAAAGCTTTTAGTGCAGCAGACTTCCACTTTACACATCTTTATATATCCATATTTTAGACAAAGAAAAACTTCTCAGGAAAGACTGCAAAGGATGACCAAAGGAGAAACTATATGTGAGACAGGATGGTGGACCTACCAAACACTTTAACAAAGTATTTTCAAACAGAATTATTAACTAAAAACTAATTAATTCAGCCTTCTTGTCAATTTTAGGCTATGGCCCCTTTTCTGAAAGAATTATTGATTGCTTGTGTTTTAACATGTGGTAAAGCCAAACAGAAGTGACCTTTCTCCTATCATATAGAATAACCAGAAGAATCAGGAGAAAGGCTTGACACCCAAGTAGCCTCAACAGTTGGTACACTGTAGCTGTCAGCATGAAATCAAGTGCAAAATTGCCAGATTTGGAGTCCTTCCTAAAATTGCTTGCTCTGTCAAGTGGAAGTAAAGGACATTGACCAGAAAAATGACACAAGACTTCTCCAGAGGCAATCTTTACAGAAACTCCATTTCACCTACACAAGAACTGTATCCTTCATCTACATACTGAGTTGCCATTTTAGGAGACTTGTCACTCTCTCTGCCTCACAACCTGCATGGAAATCTAGTAAAAATCAGAAGAAAAGACCTGGTATTTTCCTTTTCAAATGGATACAGTTCAGTCTTCCCAAAAGTAAGAGAGACAGTCTGTCATGAGAATATTCTCCTGTCATAAATGGTAAATTTGTAATAGTAACTTGCTATTATCTGAGCAAAATTTTGAAGCTATTTCACAAGAGATGAAAGGACTTGCACCCTCATGCTTCCAGTGGAAGGATTTAAAGAATAATAAGGGTTAGCTCTACTGCCCTCTAAATAGGTATGTGTGTGATACACATACGTTTTGACACTGTTCTCTATAAAAAAGCGTCTCATATCTGGTTTTGCTTGAGATGAGTGAAAACTTAGGCAACAACTTGTCCCAGGAGGAACATATTGTAGATATCTTTTAAAGTAAGAAGGAATGGCAAATAGGGAAGATAAATTTCTTCAGAATAAATTATAATCATGAACAAAATGGGCTTCTGCCATACTGTTTATTTCGAAATGATAAAATATTCTCTCTTTCAAAGGGATGCTATGGTGTTCTCTTTTTGATTTTTCTGATATAATTTCTGTAAGCGTGATAAATAGTATAGTTCTCCCACCCAAATAATTGTACTGAATCAAAGGTAGTGCATCCTTTATGAGTATGTATACCAGGGTTTATCTTGACCTAACGAGACATTAATGACTCCAGTCAGGGAATATGAAGTTTTGGAGAAGTAGAGGTGATATGGGAAGATCATTTGCATTGCCTGCATAGTAATCGGAGAGTAAGCCACACTCCAATGTTATAACAGACTGTAACCAAGTAAGCTCCCAGAAATGGTTTACTATCTCATCTTCATGTTGATACTAAGTTATATTTAAAAAACTAACAGATTAGCCATGCCCCCCCGCAAAGTGTTTGATTTAAAGTTCAAGCTTTTTTAAGTACTATATATTGCCATTAAGATAAAATATCGGGTAGTACTATCTCCTGGACACCATATTTTTAAGAATATGCTTCATGCCTCATTTACCAGAAATGTATTGAGATTTTCCTGAGCCAACATTCAAAGAATAACTTACATTTTTCATAACGAAATGCCACGTTTTTGTCTTTTCTTTTTAATTCCTTCCATACCCTGAATTGCTATTTTGAATTACTCTTTTTTTTCTTTGTTTACCATCTAAAACTCAAATGGAATATGTTTGTGTACTGCATATAAAACATATGCTGTAAGAAGTTACTAGATTTTCAAAGATAAGATAGTGTCATAGAATGTATAAGAGCAAAAGAAAGTTAAGCGGAATAATGTAGTATGCAGCAATTATCAATTACAAACAGGCACATATATAAAAATGTAAAAGGTATGGAGACAACTGTCCAGTCTCATTGTGGCATGGGACAAGTATTAGTTGGGCAGAGAAAGTGAGTTCCCAGATACTACCTGGTGGCAGTGGGCTCTTGGAAAGACCTTGATTCCTGAAAACTGACAAGGGAAGCAGCAAGCAAAGCACAGTTATGGTACGTGATGCCAGAGAGGTGGCTGCCTCGAACAGGGGAACGATTCCTGCTGGGGTGTCATTTCTCAGCTCTATGTAGTCAACTCACTTGATAAAGCATGCCATTCTTCTCCAAGTAGCGCATTAGGTACCTGCAGCCTCACACAACATCTGTACTGATCAGACTGAGGTTTAGGCTGATATACTACTGCTTCATTTGAAACAAAGGAGGTGTGTGGAGGAAGCATCATTTGAATTGAAACAAAAATAAATTCTGCCAAAAATCATATATTGGCTATGTCTCAGTACTGACTAACGTAAGTGGTTGCGTTCTCCCTGCATGAACTTCACTCTGAAGGTCTGTCTCCCAAGCTGGTTAAAAAGTTCTGCAGAGGCTGCCACGAGCTGTATGTGTTCAGAAGACCATCACTGCAGCATGGCTACATGCTTGTTATGTGTTTAGTTAGAACTTGTTATGTGCTTAGTCCCTTGTACTCTCAGTGCATATGCTGTTTGAGATACAGTTCAGGAGGATGACAAAATGCAAGGTAGTGGGTTTAACCTTCAGTGCTGAAGCAACATCGTGTTAGAGCACTTCCTTTTGTTTGCCACCAAAAGATTGCCTGCTGACAGCACTGCACAGCCTTGCTGCCTTTGCGCTCCCAATGTGTTTTAACAATTCTGCCAACTTCCTTAAGTTTTCGCTTTGTTACCACCGGTGATACATCCTGTTAAGCATTTCTCTTGCTGTGTTGCTCTGTGTTCTCGTAAAGTGCCACATCTCTCTTCCACTCTATGCGCTAGAGCAGAAAGTCAGAGAAGATGCGGGACAGAAAAGAGCAGAAGTTCTTGAAGATATATAATTAAAATGTTTAAGCCAGAAGAAACGGAGTAAGAGCAGTTCAGAGTGTAATGTGTATCAGAATATGTATTTTGAGGTGTGTTTATTAAGGATGTCTATTCACACTTTTTCAGATCTTATAGTCCACAACTGGTCCCACTGATTTTGGCAGGGCTACCCACGTAAGCAAGGCAAGGTTCTCTGCTCTCTTCCCATTTCTGCAGGACTAAGAAGAAAAACCCAGAACAGAAGAAAAGGTTGTCTGATAATTTTATTCACATCAAATCTGAATAGTTCAAGCTCAGGTCTGCAGTTTCTAAGAACACATACATCAGAGAGACCACAGTTCAGGAACAGAGATGAGATTAAAAAATCTCTTCAACACCAGATGAGCTGTAAAGCAGCAAATCACACAGCATAAACTACCACAGACAGCAAGCATGGAATAAACAGGGATGAGCATTGCAAACAAAAGAGCGAGCTAGGGTTAATTTGGGTTCACAGTGGGCTTTGGATCTAAACTAAAAATATATCTCGTAAATGCAAATAGAGAAAAATGATGGGCATTTGCATGATTGACAGCCTTTCGAAATAGAAGTGTTGCTATAATTAAGCAATAATGTATGAGTGAGTGTACATTATGACAAATTGGAAGCTTGGTTGATTAGATTGAGCATATAAGCTGTCAGTATAATTATCACATTTTAATCATTTTTCTCCATTTTTTATAACAGCATTGTCTTCAGCCTCATTTGGTGCTTATTAGATTGATATTCTAAGAGGAATTGTACAACATAAAACATGTCCTTTAACAGGATGAACTTTAGATAAGACTTTAGGTATGTCTATAAACATTTATAATGATGGCTGTTGTGTCTCGACTTTGTGCCACATCTTGTGTGTCAAATAACGTTGTTTTAGAGCTTTCTTTATCACGATAAAATATTATAAACTGAATGTACTTTATCTTACTAAGTACTCACATACTCACTATGTATTTTAAGCTGTCATAGGGAAAACATCACATTGTTAAAGCTGAATAATGAATTAATGATACACGTTGCAATGATTAACAAGATGCTGAGTCAATCAGTGTGGGAGCAAAATTTTTCCGTTTTCATGCAACTATGCTGAAATGTATGTAATTTTTTAAACGAGATGATGTTCTTTAACACCCAGGAAACAGCAATATTTTAACCAATTTAAAAGGTTTAATTTTTTACCAGTTACCTTACTAAAACGTAAACCACTGGAGGAGTAGGATGCCCCTGAAACTGCACTATAACAAAGAAAACAGAGGTTCTTCACACAGTCATGCTCTTACAGTCTTACCCTATCTCAAATTAGATCTCAGCAGCTCTTCACCGCTGTTGAAATGAGAAGGTGGAAGGTGGCCTGAGTGTTAAAACACATGTCTGTGAAACACAATTCTCCAGGTGCTTTCACCATTTCTGCCACTGGTTTGCTTCTTGGCCTTGGGCAAGATGCTTATCTGCTCCTCAGATTAGTGGTCCTTTGGCAACCCAGACAATTAGTAGCCCATTGGGAAACAGATACACACACAGTGCTCTGCAGGGATTATTGGAGAATTCATGTGCTCTAGGTCTCAGTTTACTGGTGTTAAAATTCGTATTGTGTAACCTACTCAAGGCTTTGCAGCTGCTGTAGAGAGAGAAGTGTGGACTTTATGTGGCCTTCCTGGCCAATGGTGAATTTCCTTAGTAAGGACAACTGTCAAAGTTGACAATACAGTTGTTCAGTGAGGAATTACATAGAACTAATCACACCAATAGAAAGGTCTTAATTATTTTCATATTACTTAAAAGTATTCAGTAGCAATGGTTTAAATGACCTTTTCTAGGAAAATTTGGAAAACAATGGCTTGAGAAAAAAATCCAGGCAAAATAGGTATCTTCCAGAAATCATTCCTTCCATGTCCTCTGCAGTATATATTCAATAAATTGAGAGCATTATCTTTTCTCAAGGTACCTTGTGATATTGACAGTGAAATCTGAGATACCAACATCCTCACTAATTGATTATTTTTAGAAATGGAAAATTGCCAAACTATCCTGCTTGAATATTTGGTATAGTTCGCTTTGCCTGTGTTTATTTCCTTCCTAGGCTTTCCACAAATTTTCTTTGGCGTTGGTGCTAGAAATGTTCTCAAAAAGTTATATATTGTAGGATAAATTTTAAGAATATTTGCAGAAAGTTATTTTGAATTCAGAAATGCAAAGATTCATGTAGTAAAACTAATTTTAATATAGAATTTCCTGATCCTTTGAAAATTTACCTTCTGACCTCAGTTTTTAACTTTGCAGTCCTCCAACAAAATACTTCAGCATTTCAAGTCTTCCCTAAGTTCAAGGTGAAGATGTTATTTCAAGTCTTGGATATTGCTGTCTGCGCAGAATAACCATGTGCAATTCTTAATTCTTCTGCTACTACTTCTAATGACCCAATTACCAGTAAAATGCATAAAAGCAAGATTTTAGCATTGATTTTTCCCTTGATTTTCTCAATAGCTTTCACAAACCTGAACTTAACATGCTTTTTATCATAATTATAAGGGTTTGATGTTGGATCTTACTAGGTTTATTTAGTGTTTCAAAACTCAGTGACGCTCCTTCCATGAACTTATCAAGGAATATTGGTTACCTAAGTGTGAAAGGTAGAACCTCATTATGGTATGAAAATTACGTAAGAAAATTAGGAGTAAATGGCCAGGCCTTGACTGGAAAACAACCTAACAATAGAGTATCTCAAAATTCAGTGTATTAATGTCATTGTTTTTCAAGAGTTTACTCTGCTAAAAGGCTCAAAGAGATAGATGACTGGCGAGGTGGGAAAGCTTGCTGATTGAATCCATTAGTTAGCTTAGTGAAGCTAAGGGCCTCTTCCACATATAGCTTTGTATGACAGAATTCAGCAAGGGACAGGTAAAAGCCACCTGCCCCTGCCATGAGAGGCTTTCTGGTTGCCTTTTGCATTGCCTTGAGATGGCTGCATAGGTAAGTGACAGCAAAAGTGCAGTGAAGAAGTGCTGTGTCTTGACATTACCAGTGCTACCGGGGATGCAGATCCGCACTTGTGTTCATCCTATCGAAGGATGCATGGTTGCAGCACAGTTTGCAGAAGCAGCCCAGGGGCTTTTGCTGGGAGAGCCAGTGCCACCACCTACTTCTTGCAGGGACCCAGCTTACGGGGAGGTAGCTCGAGTCATCTAGTTTGGTTCAGCACGGCAGGAAAAAAACCCTGCACCTTGCTGGGCTTTGGGTTTGGTAAAACCAAAGTGTATCACCTCTGTGATACACTTTGAGGCTTTCGGATAACCTGTGCCAAGAACTGCGGGTATGCGCAGACTGACGGAGGCAGCATGAGCTGCTGGGGCTCGGCACTACTGCGAGGTGACTGCACGGCGTCCTGACGAGAGTTGGCTGGCATCCAGCCACCGGGGAGCACGGGCAGAGCAAAATTACACCTGTCTGTATACATCTGTGTATACTGCCCAGCCAAAACACACCAGTGCTCTCAAGGACACCTTCTCCCACATGTCAGAAAGTGCCACAAAAATACAGTTATCTAAACCTGTTAGACAGTGCTGCCCCAGAAAGTGGCACTTGGGTATCTGTGCTGGGACAGGTAAAAAGCAAGAGGAAAATTTAGTTTTCAAACGACAGAGGTCTCATTTCCTCGCTGGTGAAAGCAGGCTCTCTATTGCATATATCCCCTTGTACACCAGTGCTAGCTTTGGGCTAGCAAAGTGGAGAAGGTGACAGAAATGTTGTAACCTGAAAAAACATTCAGGTTTGGTTTGGGGAAAAAAAAAAAGGCAGGGGCTTAGATCTCTTATTTTGAGGTTTCTGCTTCACCTCTCGTGGTGTTAGAAGATTAATTTACTTTCCCTTTTGTTTCGTACCAGTGTGTATTCCATAGCATTAATTTATTCCTCAAGGTGTGATAGCATCAGTTCTGTGTCCGTTGTCATCAAACCGTATGGGTGATGTGTAGAAATGATAACAAGGTTGCATTTTTTCTGTGCTTGATGCCTATTCAACAAAACAGCCTGCTAAGCATTCTTCTTCCATTTCTGTCCAGTTTGTTGGAACAGCTTGAAATATTTTTCTGTCCTGTAAAATTAAAAAAAAAAAATCCTTTTTTATATTTAGGCATCAGAGAAATACCAACTTTCAAAAACAGTTAATAACTTTTTTGGGGGTATGTCTTCCACATAGACAACTTTTGTTCTTGAGATTGTCTATAATGTTTAATATAATCATTCTATTTTTGCTTCTTATGCACTTGGTAAATATTAGCAGAGGCTCCTGTTAGAGAAAAATGTTTTGCCTCTGCTGAAAATTCTGGAGATCTCTTCAGAAGAATGTAACATTCTTGCTCTTCAGCGTCAGTGATTGAAATCTGGCAAGAAGATGGCCTTTATGTAAGGGGTATGCTTCTGTCATTCAAGTAAGCTGATCTGTGAGTGTTTCAAAACAAGAAAACCCCCAACTTTTAACATACATTGTAGATTTTTTAAGTTAACAGCAAAATTTCCTGGTGACCCAGCCATTCTGAAAAAGACTGCATAAAAAGCCAAGCAAGACTTTTCCTGCAGTTGTATCTTTGGGTTGCTGAGGGACAGTTTAGTTAGAATCATAGAATCATTACGGTTGGAAAAGACCTCTGAGATCATCCAGTCCAACCATCAACCCAACAACACCATGACTACGAAACCATGTCTCGAAGTGCCACATCCACACGTTTTTTGAATACCTCTAGGGGTGGTGACTCCACCCCCTCCCTGGGCAGCCTATTCCAATGCCTCACCACTCTTCCAGTAAAGAAATTTTTCCTAATATGCAATCTGGCATTGCCCAACTTTGCAACTTAATCAGGTTGAACAGTCTGGATTCATGTAGAACATGTAAAAAGTACTGTTTTAAACTGACTCAAGAGACTTGCCCTCTTTGGTTCCAGTTTAGTCAGGAGCTTAACTTCAAGCTGCTAAGTTTCCTTGAATCTTAGATATTACTGAAACTTTTCATATGGCTTTATGTTTGTGTACCATATTCAGTTAGGCCTCCTGTCCTGCACACTTCAGACAAGCCCAGTTTTCATGATCACTGTTGGAATCATATTTTTTCCTGTTCCTAATGGAAAGTTGTATTATTTGCAGAGCTACATGTCTACTGGGACTAGCTGGGTTGTAAGCTGACAGAAATTATCTTGATCAATGGTTTCATAAGGAGAAATATATCTGAATAAACTGAAAAAGTAAATATGAGATTATTCTGAAAAAAAAAAACCCACAAGGAATGAGAAGAGCTTTGCTAAGAGTTCAGAAATGCACCAGGTTTTTTACAAATGGGTTTGAAACATTTACCTGCTCTCCACAGTTTTTCATAGAAGTCTTATCTCCTGTATCTACATGTGGAATAGATCTTTCTAGGCAAACGATTTATCATCACCATGTTGTATGGAAGTAGAATTTGCCACTTGTAAATGTATGGATACAAAATGCATACGTTACACAAATATTTGGGAGTTCTGCATCTTTTATGTACTTTTACATTTGAAAGGCATCTATTCTGCCCATTGCTAATTATCTGCCCATTGCTAATTATCTGCCCATTGCTAATTACAGGTTTAGGAAGCCAAATCCTGTTTTCCAAATGCCTGCTATTTTTCACTAGAGCTAAGTCACCGACAAGTTCTCTTTTCAAAGCAGTTTCCTATGTACTTGTACAACATTATTCCTCAGATTTGCTATTGAAATGAAATACTGCAGTGACCTTTTTAATTCCCCTGACTTTTTACAATCTTTGAAATTTAGCACAACAGCAGGAGTTTAATCATATTCACTGATGTAAAAGACAAAATAAGGCACCTCTACGTTCAGATAGAGATATGACCTCAAAGGTGCAGAGCCTTCAGAGACTCACTGGAGATCCCCAAGGACAATTACAGCAATCTTGCTTGTGGTCTTTCTGTAATCTCTGACTTTGCCTCCTGATAACACTAGCAGAAATTCTGCACTTACATTGTGTGCTGGAGTATTTTGTTATTGCTGCCTGGACACTGTTGTTTTCCTGTCAAAGGATAATCTCATATTTACTTTATCTCTCTGTTCCAGTTTATGTCCGCTTCATGACAGTTTCTAGA
Organism: Scopus umbretta; assembly: GCA_013400535.1. NCBI lineage: Eukaryota > Metazoa > Chordata > Aves > Pelecaniformes > Scopidae > Scopus > Scopus umbretta. Next base: position 16,416 of record VZTL01069656.1, on the reverse strand, counting down.
TGTGAATTTCCAGGGTGTTTGATTCTCTCACCGGTGTAAGGTCTGAGGCTTTGGTTTCATGCTTGTCCTTTTTTTTCTGCCACAGTATGAAAGTTCAGCAACACAACAACCTAAACCAGTCATCTGCTGGCAGTTGGCTGTACTGTCAGTGGGTTTGTCACTTCTGTTGATTGATGCCAGGTGGGCCAAAGGAAGGCTTTAAAAAAATCCCAGCGTGTTTATCCATTGCCCCAGAGTGATGGGGCAGATCAGCTCTCTTAAATCCTCATCCCACACAGCAACTGTGATGGGGTGACTGATGAAGAATTCCATCAGCTCTGAGCTGTTTTCAGTGTCAAGCTGGAGTGGAGAAGCAGTACATGATCTCTCTACAAATGTTTTTGACAGCTTAACAGTTGAAAGTACAGTGTGGGTGCTTTTGCCTGTGTGTGCTCACACATAAATGAGCAGTACTATGCCGAGAGACTCCTTTGTAAGCACTTACAAAGATAAAACCTGCTGCTTTTCTACCACAGATTGTGTCTTCAATGCAAACAATCATCCTAAATACTTTTTAAATTACCCTTTTTAAATTTTATTTGGTCCAGCTTGACCTAAGAAACAAGCTAGATCAAAGGACTGGTGTCAAGGATTAGTATCAGAGCCCTTAAATGTTTTTTGTGGATAATATCACTGTCTTATGATGTAGGAAGATCAGCACTGGCTGGTGCGTTCTGTTGGGAGGCTTTTTGATGGCTTCTGTGAATTGGATCGATAGCTGTGGTTCAGTTAATCAAAGGCAGAGACAAAATCTATCATCGTGAGCTGGCAGCCACAGCAGAAAAAATAGGGACTTGAGGTGTGGTGGCTCCTGACACTTCTCCCGAGCTGACAAAGACTTGCATTGATACAGTTTCTGAAGTAACTCTTTTGCTGAAGGAGACTATGATTGTTTGGGAAATTTTTCAAACATCAGTCATGAGCACTAAATTCAACAGGTTGTTAAGAAATGCACCTTACAGCATCTTAAATCTTGTCAGACTTGCTTTTTGCACATAGCTATCAATAGAGTAAGCTTTTAGTAACTTCCAGCATTGTGAAAATTAATAGCAATGTACAGGAGATGCTTAATGGAGTTGCAGAAAACCTTGCAAAACTTTTCATTGAACTTGAATTCTAGAAATGAATTCTTTTGTCCAGAGTTTACCATCTGTCTTAATTTTGTACGGATTTACATGATAAATTGCATAAATCAGATGCTTTCTTCAATGTTTACTCTTCAAGAATTTTATAAATAAGGAAGTTTATTGACTGATTTCATGAAAGTACATTCCAAAGCTGCATTTGTAGTTATGTATCTAACAATAATTTTCTAAAATAACATTTAATTGGAAATCAAGGCTCAGCATCAAAATCATGAAGCTTCTCTGAGTGATCTTAACTGACCTAAAGTCTTCAATGAACAAATGCCAAGTGTTCCTAGACTGGAAGTTTTCCAGTTAATCCACAGAGTAAATCCGAATAGTGAATAAATGCAAGAACTCATGATCTGCTCAAAGGGTTGCAAGAAAAAGGGTTTAACCATCATGGGTAAAATTATTTGCTTAGCTCAAGTTCACAATTTTTAGAGTGGGGCTTTGTAGAAATTCAGGTTGCTGACCTGATCAACTTACAGCTAGGTGATAAACCTTCTGAGAGAAGCCAAATCACATGTTCAGCCGAGACACTATTCTTAGATTAACAAATGAAATCATTTATCTGAGGACACTTGTTCTTGACAATATTTTGTTTGACCAAAAACTACTAAAAAAATACATTAGTCTAGCAATACTTGCTGTTAAACATGACATCCACACAGGGATCTTTAGCAAACCATTTGTGGCCCTTCATTACAAAATTTACTGCACAATACTTTATGTTCTTCCATATCCTTCACATAAAGCACTGTACAGTAGTTTCAATAAAATTTCTGTGAAGTGCCTTACAAAACTCAATCTCGGCAATGAGATTCCATCAGAAAGACCGAGTATCACAGTATTAGACTTTTATTTGCAAGGATTTTCCCTGTAAATGACTAAGTCGTTAGTTGAGAGACAACTCGCTGTAAACAGTGTATTGCTTCTGGATATATCACCTGTGATCAATAGGCTCCCTTTCTGCCTCAGCACTTGTTAATATTGTATACGGGTTTGATTAAATGTTTAAAAACATTTTTTAAGTGGCAGAATTAAAAAGGATGCACTCATTACCAAAAACATTTAGCTTTTAATGCAACACTAGAAAACATTCACTGGTGCTATATCATCTTAGGACGTGATCTAATCACCTCTAATAACTTATGTCAGACTGCCCTTCATTAATATGTGGATAGAAGATACATGATCCGAGGGGACTCTAAATTTTCTGAAAGAGGCAGCACAGATGAGATCCCACCACATTGTTATTGATTCTCTTAATTCAACATCAACTAGAATTTCTTTTTATTAGCTTTTACGATTACTTCCTTTTGCTATTTTCTTTTTTCAATCTCCTTTGCTTGTCTGACAAGTCCTAAGCTCCAGGTTTTCCACAAAAGAGCTACTAATGCCACAAACATGCAAAATTATACAGGCAGACCCACTTCGTGAGTTGTCTAAGTATTTGTGACAACCACAGACACTTCCAGCTTAATTAAGGAAGTGCCTGTGTTGCTGGACCCCACAGGGCAGGGAGTCAAAGGTCAGTGTTGAGGCCAAAGTTTGCAATTTTTGTGATGTGTGTTATTATTTATTGAACGGTGTAAACCCTTTAATTTTTTTTTTTTGCCCATTCGTCTTCAGGATGCACAGACACTGTACCCCAAACATACCTGTAAAGGAACTTTTATAGGGGTCCATGTTGCAGTACTCAAAGCTTGGGAAAGGCAGTTCCCTTGTCCTGCTCACGTTCGGTAACAACTCAAATCACACAATCGTGAACTGTATTTTCTACAAGACTTTAGTCTCCTTCACTGCACGGGCTGCATGGCGCTCACTTAAAAAGCAGCTGTTTAACATTCCTTTTATCCTCAATTTTCAGAGTATGGCCCCATGCTGCGAGTACACACAACTTCAATTTGACTTTACAAACCTGGATTAGTTTATCTTCACATGTTCGCTGTGTAGTGAGGTTGTTATATCCCCGTTTAGTGGAAAGGGAAATGAGGCACAGAGGGATTTAATTTAGAAATTTCTGATACTAAGGCCCTGATTTGTTCAGTGTACACGGTATTAAGTAACACATCGCAGGTCTGAAGCTCATCTGTGTGGGTTTCAGCTGCAGCTATGATCAGTCAGTGATTCTGCTCCCATTTAGCATCCATGGGTAAGAAACTGGCTCAGTTTCTAATAGGCCTGACCTTGCTCAGGCCTATTAGAAAGGCTGTTGTAGAAGCAGAGACAGAAACAGTTTTCTAAGGTGGCACTGAAAGACCTTTGTTATGAAACTGTTTTTTTCTCTTCTTGGAGGCCTCTGCATGCATTAGTAAACACTATCCCAGTTTGACTGTAAACAAGACGAGATCATACTTTATTCAGTTTGGCAAATCAGTTAAATGACTTTTCCATCACATGGCCTCTTATTTGACTTAACAGTTAATCATATCGATGCAGAGATTGCATGTCAAAACGTTATTGCTGAAGCTGGCAAAAAAGCTCAGCTTGGCTTTGCCTCTGAGGCTGGCATTTTAAAGAGAACAGCCTCCTCTTACCATGCCAGCTTGAACAAACGCAGCGCCACTGCCAGAGGCAAACAGTTAGTACATACTATTCTTTACCCCAGCCTTCCCTCTGAGCTTCTGCTTTTTCTGGTTTGTCCCAGTTGCCCTTCCTTTACCTTCTGTCCTTAAAAAAAGCAAAACTAACCTAAACAAGAAAACCCCCAACGGATTCTTGTCCCAGTCTGTATTTTTTTTCCCGTATCCACTTTATGCTTTTTGTTCCTTCAGCATTTCAGATTGAAGGGTCCTTTTAATCTGCTGAACCACTGCCAGGAACCAAAGTCACCAGAGTACAGGACAGACAAATACTCAGCTTAAGTGGCTGTCTCCTGGTCTGGTATAGACATTTCCAGGAATGCCCAATTTCATTTGTCTAGGCCTGGACCGAAGGGAGCCAGCTTTCCTGCCCTTTGAGGATGCTGTTTGCAACCTGCAACGTTTGTGTATGCAAAGAAAGCAAAGCAAAGTAAGAATCTGAGGAGATTTAGCTGCTCTGTTAAAGTGGTGTGACTTTTCAGACCTAAAACTTGGCTAAAAGGCAGGTGTTTTTTCAATAGGGGCAGCAAACAGCAGTTTTTTAACACAAAACCCATATTGTCTGCCAAGTACTAAAAGATTCAGGAAAAGTTGCATCGGTTGGTGTTTTCCAGTTTCATCACTTTCATCATCCTCCTCTCTGCCAGCCAAACTGAGGATTCATTTCTTCTGGCTTTCTCTGCAGTCCCAGCCACCAGCAAGAGCAGCTGAGCTGAAAGGAAAGACTCAAGTCAGAAGTAAGGACAGGTACCTACATGTCAGCAGGAGCTCTCACCCCAACTCCCCTGTGCAAGGTCAGACCCTCTCAGCCGTATCCATTTCGGACACTGTAGAGAGACATGGTGCCTTTTTGCTGTTTCCCAGATCATTGTTATTCTCAGCCCACATGATTCATCCTCTGAATGTTGAAATGCTTTTTTTTCAATAATGAGTATTTCAGCTACTGAGATAAACAGCTCTCATTTTACAGAATTATAAAGAGAGCTTGGTTGCACACGCTTCATTTCCAGGTGCATGCCAAGCTCAAGGATGGCTGAACTTTACAGTCCAGAAGCCACGAATCAGGCCCTGACAGTCAGGAGACTGCCTTTAAAATCATAGAACCTCAAAGAATAATCAGTGTTGGCATTTTTAATTTGCTGCCTGGTTTCTAAGCCCTTGGGGGTTTTATTTTCCCTTTGCAAATCCACAAGGACAGAAACTTTTGCGTTTTTCAATGAAAGAAGAGATGGGATAAGCACAGGGTGAAAAGCAAAGAGACCGTGAGAGTTGACAAGACTGACAATGGCAGGCATGCTCTGCAAATACAGTGAGAGATGAGACTTGATCCCAGCCTTTGTGGCTTGCACAGTACCTTGAGAGTTCATGCTGGTCCCTACAGCAAGCACAATTCAGCATCAGAAATCGTCTGCAAAAAGAAGTGCTCCTTAGGTTATCTTGATATGCAGCAGAAGTATTTTTATGTACTAGCATTTATGTACTAGCATAATTTTAAATATTTCTTGTCTATTGCTATCACAGGAAATGCTTAGAGGTAGAGGTGAAATGTAACTGTATGGCAGAGACCCTTGTTCTGTTCTCTACTGTATATTGTTGGACACGATCGGGTGCTTATCTGTAATAGGACCTCCTAGGTTTCCCAATGAGACTTTAAAGCCTGATGAGGAAAGGGTATAGTGAAGTACGTAATAAAGTGTAGATTCCCCAGGTAGCCATGTCTCTACTGATGTTCTGTGCACGGAGCAGTGGTCATTCCTGTGCTCATCATGGTAGACTAGTCCTACATTGATAGAGCTACAACAGTCAACACATTTCGTGATTAGTGTGTCCTTTTCCCCATTAAAATATATCCTCCAGCTTTTCTCTTTGGCCTCTGTTGTTCCTTAGCTGTTCATGTGTTTGTAGATGAAGTACTATGGGGCTGGAAAGGAGCTGGAACAACACTGAAATTTCTTGTTCATGAGAAGCAATGTGTTCTCCATGGTGTGTTGGATATGAAAGCACATTTGGGGAAGGGGAAGGGAAAGGAGAAAGAGGGAAAAGAAGGAGGGGCATTATACTTTTGGGGAGAAGACTATCTGACAACCAAGGCAGAAGATGGTTGGGAGGGAAGAAAGGAAAAGAGTAGGGCTGGACATGGGAAAAGGAGATGTTCCAGTGGCAGGGGTTGCCCTGAAGTCAATGCGTAGAAAGCAGGACAGCTGAAGCCTGATAGCAGTTCTGCCATTTGTCCTGAGTGACTTTGAGCCGGTCACACTCATTTCTATAAGTGTTTCTTCACCTGTGAAAAGGAGAGTAACAGAGAATCACTCTTCAAGTTTATGAAAAGTCCTGGTGTGGGATTATCATCATTAGCATTACTTAATAAAGATGCCTCTGCCTGGCTTGTGTCATCAAAAATGTCACTCTAAGAGCTACTTGGAAGCCGACGTTGCTGCCTGCGGACTTTTCCTTTGTTCTTGGTGTATCAGAGAGCCTCACCAGCTCAATTCTGTCCCATGTTGCTGTGCAATGAAAAAGCCCAAACTGCCCCTTTACTGAAAGGGATAAAACCATTTGCTTGTTCCTGTACAGGCTGCATGTGATCATTTGAAGCACCCTCTGGAAATTCTCTTTGAAAAATAACAATAAGTCATACCTTTTCTTCTTTATTGTACAAGCATGGCACAAATCTGTAAGACCCTTGAAGTGTTGCATAGGTCAGCCTATTCTTTATGCTCGGTGAAAGAGCATCACTTCAATGTTACTCATTTTTATTGTACTCAAAGTGATTCTATGTACTTGACATACATAAATGATCATGATCCTTCTCTGAGAAGCTGCATGGACAATGTACAAAGCACAGTAAGCAATCAACATGGAAATACATAACTACTTGTATTGTTTTGCTTTCTTTTAAGTTACTCTTTTCATAAACAGGATGGTAGGAGAAGAATGTGTTTAATAAATACCTTGGGTTTAGCCATCCTTAAATACGCTTCCATTTTTTTAGAAAGAAAGAAAAAAAAAAAGCAGGTCTGTAGGGAAGCTGGGGGACTTCGATGTGGGAGAGTTCTGGCATGTCATTATATCAAGGTTTCTAGTATTACCTAGAACTTTTTTGTAGCTCAGGGAAGAAACTTTCCAACTAGATAAATAAACAACCTCAAAAAGGCACTAGAAAAAAACATCATACAAAGTATAAGAAAAAAATCAACAAAATTCGTTTGAAAAGAGATCAACAAAATAACCCCTGGCTTTCAAGTCTAAAAGTGTAATGGTAATAGAAGCATTGTCAAAAGTCAGGCTCCATTACACCTTGGAAACACTTAAAATATATATACTGAAAAGTACAAGCCCAAAGACCTGAATGTGCTCAAGTCAGTGGGCTTGACTGCACAATGTGGTACCTGGGATAGAGAGTGTGGTAGCAAGTATTGGAATACGTCTATTTTCTGTGTGGCACCAGGCATTTAAAGAATGGCTAATATACCTGTATTTAAGAAGGCAGCAGTAGATTTGGAGGGCCTTTTAGTCTCACTCCTTTTGTGTAAACCCTTACACCTAATTTTTAAGGAAAGAATAATTCCTAAAAAACAGAGGCAAATGTAAAGAGATTGAAACACCTCTTCTTTTTGAAGAGTAGCATATGTCCACCTCATATCTGTCTTTGGTTTCAAGACAAAGGGAATACTGGAGATACAATCCCTCTGAACTTCAGTAAAGCATCCAGAAGTCTGTCAGATGGGAAATGATAATAAATTAAGGAAGACTGGTATTAATAGGGGAAATTGTAAGACAGGTGAAACACTTGCTGAAGCATGATGACACCAGGTAATATCGAAGAGGAGGCATTAGGCTTGAGGAAGATTATTAATGGCTCTTCTCTGGAAATATTTTGATATGAAGAGGTGACCTATGGATACCATTTGGTCGTGCAGTGCTGTAAACTTGTCCATGTTACAGCCATGGAAAATGCAAGACTACATCAAGAGAGATATTTTCCACAAAGATAGAGAATTCACGACATTAGTGTTAGCTCAGGAGAGATCTCATGTGGAACACAATGTAATTTTGGCCATCCCTGTTCAAGAAAGATGATTAAGAAGTAAACTTCCTCAGGGAAGAGCTAGCAAGGTGATTGTGAAAATGGAGTCTCTGTCTGGAGAGGAGACTAAAAGAGCTTTTTATCATTGTCTATGAATGCGTATTTAGTACAAGGGAGGGAAAGGTCAAGAACTATTTAATCCAAAGATAGCTTGGAAACTTAGTAGATAATTTGTAACTCTTTAAAGAATTCTGGATTGGGAAGAGTCTTTTGGTTAAAAAAGTGAAAAATCTACATTCTTTATCACTTGTTGGCAGGGATTATATGATGTCACTGCCTGCAAAGACAGTGAACAGACTTGGTATTTCTGAAGGTCCCTTCTTCTTCTTCTTCTATCCTCCTTCCCCACACAGACCTCCACAATCTCTGCAGAGTCAGTGCTTTTCAAGGAAATTGGGAAATAATGTTTGTTTCATTAATTTGGTTGTGACGCAATGTATTGTTGTGGTTTGGCAGAGAATAGAAGAAACTCCCCTTTCCCAGAATGGCACACTTGGGTCTTGCCCTCCTAAAATTATCCTAATTCTTTTCCAGTCTTCCAAGCACTATTTGCGGGAAATGGCCGTAAGTCCCATCCCCTGTCTTCTGCCAAGGGTTGCATGAGGCATTGTCTGGCATTTCAAAACTCATCACAAGTCTGGATACGTGCAATTATTTCTCTCTTTGGGAAGAAATACAGGCCTACAGAAAACAACCCAGGACAACGAATACTGGGGGGGCTCCTTCAGAAGCAAGAGTCTTCTCACATGCATACGCTGGAAATAATTAGTTTATTACAAGCTGATGAGCAAATTCAGGCTGTGACTGCCTTGTTTCTTTTTGGAGTGGGCTGCGATTTCTTCTCTGGACCACCAGATGCCAGACTTTTACTGCAAAACTCCAGCCCTCTACCTGCACAATGGAAAGAAATGCTTATGCTCTTACATTTTCATGGATCCCTTCAGTTTGTTTTCTGCAAAACCGCTTGTAAGCCTTTTAAGCATAGCACTTCGTGCTTGCTCTCAAGCGTGTACCGTAACTCTTTAAGATCATTTGTAAACTAATTGCAGGTGTTTACTGAGAAACAGCCTCTTTGTAAACTACTGGCTTCTGTGACAAGACAGTGACTTGAATCTCCTACCTCAAAATCCTAATGAAATCTGGTCAGTTAGAAAAAGGACTGATGAAATGCACAAAAGGAATACGATAACGCGTGGTAGAGAGAAGCAGCAAAATGTTTAAATTCAATAGGTCAAAATCAATTGCATTTGACAACTGTGTTAGGTAAACAAACAGTAAAATAATTACTGCTCTCTTATCTGCAGAAATGCTAAGAGAAATGCCTATTCTCATGTTTTTTTTCAGTAATTCGAGGTGTAACTATTTCACAGTTTTCCTAATACACACATATTTTATCTGAATTTTACCGTTTACAAATGTACCTACTTATGTTTGATTAATTCTAAAATTCAGTTATTGCAAAATTATGCAGTTATGTTTTTCCTATTAGAATTATTAACATTCGCACTCCTATTGCAGAATGTATGATTTTAACAAACCGTGCACTGTTTTATAAAATTTAGAAATACTGAATTAATTTGTAATGAATTGACTGTTTAGTGCAGAATGAAAATATTGAACTATGAATCATCCGTATTGGACCAAAGAGAGAGCGCATTGTGCCATAAACAAGAAGAAACATACACAAGCACAAACACAAATAAAAGAAATACAATTTTGGTAAAAATAAAGCTATGGAAATGCAGCAGTTTAGCTAAACAAGCACGTTATTTTGTTACAAGCAACAGCGATAATTTTTGTTCAAAGTGGCTTTGCATTATTTTAGGGGAATATAAAATTATAAAGTGTAGTATTACTGCAGAAATTTTTTTTTATTCCCTCATCCCAGTGTATATAATGCATCTCTTGATCAATGGGATATCAGTTGTTAAAGCTTTCAAAAGTAAACCTTCCAGGTTAAAAACATACCAATATATTGGAAATAAATATATATTCGCCCGTATGTTCTCTACCTATATAAAGGCAAAGAGTATGCAAATATCATAAGACATTAATAAAAAATTCTGATAGTTAAAGCAAAGGCTTTCATTAATAATTAAAATACAAATGATGACAGAACACAATGCTTTATTCTATCATGAAATGGTGTTGGTCTACAATTATGATAACACTGGTTCTCAGTTTTGCATTATTTTGTGGAAATTAAACAGAAAAAGACAATGCAATATCGTTTGGGTACTGGCAACGAGAGCAAAGTGATATGAAATATTTACCATAAAGGCTTCTCCAAAGGTATATGCATTATTGACATAATCAAATTAAAAGCATTTCCATTTTCACAGCTCAACTATCATTAGAACTTTGAATTCAATTTCCTTCTTAGTGTAAAAATATTAAAGACAAGAAAATATAATATATACCAGAGTAGTACAGAGG
>VZTL01069654.1:31489-51384 GCA_013400535.1 Scopus umbretta | reverse complement strand
CCCAGCAATCACCTCCTTCCACAAGCCACAATTTATCCATCTGTGAGTCCCAACGATGCGCTCAGTGTCACACACCACAGAAAATAAATACTGCCACGAGCAGCTTGCACACAAAGAGAGGAAAGAGGGGACACGCTCACAGGCGGAGGCGACACGGGCACCGCTGCAGGCAGAGATGTGCAGCAGCAGTCAATGCTGATGGGCTCTGCAAAAGCCCCTAATGTCCCCTCGCCCATCTCTAGTCCATGCAGCGTCGCGACGTGATGGTGCCAGCTCTGAACAGCCAGTCCTCAGGCCACCCCCCGAGTAAGAAATTCCCCAAACCGCTGCCAACAACGGCATCGTGCCAATTGCAAGAGCAGTTTCTCGGCTGAAGGGGGTAAGGAGCTGTGGGGCTCTTTAATCGTCCTCCCCTCTTCCCCAAGGGCCACGCGCAAGCAGCGCTCCTCTTTCCTCTCCAACATCTGCTTCTGCTGGAGAAAGGAGGACTCCGCTCTGACAGGAGCCGAAGCTCTTCCGCACGGGCGCATGGGGCCAACGTGGGGCAAGCACAGCCCCATGCACAGGGGCAAGGGGACCTCCGTGCTGACCCCCAGCTCACTTGGTCCCCGTGCTCTGGGGCAAACGCTGCTTCCCTACAGCTGGCTGAACAAGTCGTGACAGAAAGAAAAAGCGCACCCTCCATTGCTCCGCGCAACCCTTGGGATTGGCAAAAGGCCGCTCCCTCTGCGTTCCTCCGGCTCGGTGATAAAACCGGTGCATCCATACGAAGCGTGAATACCGCTCAGGCCGGCTCACCTCCCTCCCCTCTAACCCTGCTTCCAGCTGGTGTCCCACGCCACGCTCGCCCCACCGCCTGCCCCGGGTCCGCCGGCAGAGCAGGGCCAGGAGGCAGCGGGAGAGGCACAGCGGAGAGGGGACGGGACGAGAGCCGCGGGGCGAAAGGCTGCGGGCACGGAAGGGCTGCCCAGCGCTCCCAGCGAGGACGGAGCGGACGATGAGAAAGGCACGGGGATGGCTGTCCCGGGGAAGCGAGCAGGAAGGGCAGCGCAGCGGGAGGCTGGACGCGCTCCCCGGGAGAAGCCGTTCGCTCAACGCGTCCGAACTTCGCTGCTGCCCAACCCGCTCGGCGCACGCAAACCCTGCCTGGATGGAATACACCCGCCAGATCTCCCTTCTGTCCAGGGGCAGGTGGACAGAGCAAGCTTCAGTCTTTCTCAGCGGCAGCGGATTGTTAGAAAACAGAACGATTTTAGAAAAAAGTGATTTTTTTTCTTTCTTCTTTTTTTTTTTTTTCTTTAGGAAGCAGCAGCTTTTTGTCTTAAAGCTACAAACTCGGGCATCTACCAACGTGGTTCATGCACTTGATGCTTACACCAATTTCACACGTGCAACATCTGCTGCGGACTTGCCGAGCGGAGCAGGCAATCCAGGGCTGAACTCAGGCGGCGGGGGTTCAATTCCCCACTTCGGTTACACATTTCCTGTGTGAAACCGGGCAAGTCATATCATCTACGGTCCGCGTTAGTCCCCGTTGCTAAAACGGGGATACTTCCTTATTTCACAGATGTGTTGTGAGTCACCCATTAATGACCGTGAGGCCCTCGGATACTACGGGAAGGGAGAGACCCACACAGATAAACAGGGATCCGCAGAACTATAATCAGACGGGAAGACATCCATTTCTCTGCTCACGAAACAGGATTTGAATGCTGTGATTATTAACTTTTACTTATTCCCCGCATGGTTTCAGCAACTTCCCTCCTCACCTTTCTGGGCAGAGAAGGGCACCGGTACCTGCACCACGAGGGAAGCAGACAAACCAAAGCGACTCCGCATTTTGCCAGCAAGGCATGTGCAAAGGGTTAATCTATTTTCGTAACTTAAAACAGTTTTTCCAGAAAAGCATTTGAGTCCCAACAGAGTAATTATTGCAAAATCTGCATATTTCAGAGCTAAATATTCCCAGAAATATCACCATTGAAACTAGAAGGATAAAAAGCAACAAGCCCTGTGCAGCCTGGCAAGCGTCACCACCAGAAATCCAGGGATGGAGCAAGGCTCTCTGCTCCACGAACCCAGAGACGGCCACCAGCAGCTGAGAGCTCCCTTCCTCCCGCTCCCAAACCGCAGAAGTGCAGCATTTCATCCCACCTTAGAGGCCAAGGCTCAGCTCTGCCCCATCCAGCGCAAAGCTTTGGTACAGTTTGAAAGCAGACCCAGCCCTTGCACGCAGCCTCGTGCGTGCTGCCTGGAGCGGCTCACGGCTGCTCCACTTCCATCATTAAGTGCAACTGGGATTTGAAGTCAGGCTCCTGCAGACAGGAAGGGCATGCCAATGTACCACCCATATTCCAGAGGGTTTGTTGGTTTTGGTTTTTTGGGGTTTTTTGGTTTTTTTTTTTTTACATTTGCAATGAAACTAATCCTGTTTTCTTGAAAAAAAAAAAAAACCAAACCCCAAAAAACCAAACACAAACCTAATGAAACAAAGTTCTCTCACAATGTTTAAGACGACCCTCAAGAACCATTCAACGCTTGTGACTGTGAAGAGGGATTATGTGCATCACTGTTACGTCCCCCCCAGAGGATTGTAAAAATCTCTGCTGCTTTCACTTCTCACACGCTCATTGGTGCAAGAAAGTCATTAGTAAACTAATATTTTGAAACTACTGCTGCGTAATGATTCTTTCAAAATTCAGCTGAATTGAACGCTCCAGAGCTGCCAAACCAAGAGCGGGAAGCCAGCTACTGGCGAGATGGTGACTCTTTCCAAGGTAATGTGTCTCGCATATAGCTAAAGCAGCGATTGCCTTTCCCCAATAATATGTTCCCCCTGCTGAGACTTATGGTTAAACTCATGTATTGAGAAACCTTCCAAAACGTTTCTACATACTTTCAAACCACAGGAGTGGAAAAAAAGAAAGGGACAACTACAGTTCAGATGGAGTTTATGATTTCTGCTCAGTTTCATAATTGCAGGGTGAATCAGTGGGGAATGAGGTTTTAGTCGATACCACAGTCCCTGGTTTCATGGCCAGCAGGCTCTGTAGAGATCAGCTGAAAATGGTTTCCCTTGACCCTCCCCTGACTTACCGACGAACCTCGCCCCAGAGGCTGCCTTGCCTTTCCTCCACGGGCGCACACCGCCGCGTCTGGACAGTCGTGCCGAGCACAGGAGTCGCTGCACGCTGCCTGCTCACTTCTCCGTTTGCCTTGAGCAAAAGCCAACCGGTCGGTGGACAGTGGAGATATAATGCAAAACCCAGGCAAACAGAGGGAGTGTCCCAGATTATTTTGCTGTCTGAGAAGCAGAATCTTGCTTCAAGATGAAGCTTGCCCTTCTGCAGAGAGCACGCACAAAGCCTGGACACTGACATGGAGCAAGGTCCTTCCATGTCACTGGCCCTCGGGGTCAGAAAATTGATCTTGGGTCCTTTTATTTACTGGTACAAGAGTAGCCTCAGCTGCTCCAAAGTTGGAGGGCAGAGGTTTGTATCTGCAGCTGGTCACTACCCTGCTTCTCCTGCCCTGAGGAACTGACTCCTCGCACTCTCTGGTGAACTCAAGGGTTGGGACGGAGCAGAAGGAAGTGCACTACGGGAAGCTGAAGAAAGACAGATGAAGCACAGTGGAGGTCAGGCCGCCAAAACGTTAAGAACCAGACAACAGGACAACTTTCAGACATCACACTCAATGCTGTCTCATAGTATGGGGCTCCAGTTTGAAAAGACCTGTAAGCAGCTGCTGGGACAAGGAGGGGGTCCCAGCCAGACCCATTGCACCCTTGCAGGTTGGTCTACAGACCTGCAGCAAGTCAAACAGAGCACAGGTCATGCAGTTGCCATTTTGCATGCGTAGGAGTCTGGGCTCACTGCACACATCTTGTCAAGCCCTATGCAAATACGTACCAGCCCCAGAACAGGGCCGTGCTGCAGGCCAAGAGCATCATCTGTATTTGAGAAGGAAAATTGATATTGCAGTAACGCAGTAGTGATTTTATCAGTCAATGCAAAAAAAAAAAAAAAAGGACCCCAAATCAACTGCCAAAATGGAAACAAGTTCATCCCAGCACTTTTCAGATTTCATTTTACCCTGCAACAATACACAGCAAGTCCTAGGACCTGGCTGCTACTCACACATCTGGACTCTGCCATCCACAAGGAACTGGATTTGGAACCTCTTCTCTCATTGACTTCAGGAGAACAATTAATGGAGTAAGGGGCTACCCAGGAGGCAAGCCTGCAGCTATGTAAATTAGATGGTCAGTTAATCACTGTGTAAAACAGACCAGCACAGTACTGAATGACAGCAGAGAGGCAGCAGCCAGGAAGTCTTGACTGTGTGCAATAATGAGTTTAATTCCCGTTCCTTGCCGAATATTCTCCAGTGTTTCATACGCACAGATCTTACCACCCATGATTTAGACCCCACGCCAGACTACGTAACTGCTATATGGTTTTGCTTCGTAACACAGGAAAAAAAAGCTCTGTGAAAAGGTTGCAACTGTGCTCTTTTCAGATCGGCGCTAGTAATAACGCCCTTGGCCTTCCTCAGCTCTCCACAGCGGGGGTAACGCCAGGCACAAGCCTGCGTGTCCGAGCTGCTCGCACGATGCTCACCAGCTGAATTAATGTAATTTCCTTTCCAGTCTATCTTGCATTGCACGGGCTTCCTGAGAGTAGTATTCCCCTCAGGCTTTGCTAAAGAAAAAAAAAAAAAAAAAGAAAAAAAGAAAAAGCAACAAGTGTCCTGGGCTTGTTAGCTGTATTGTTTAGCTCAGCCACTGGTTTTCTGACAGCTGGTTACTGCGGGAGTTGAAGCCATTCCACAAAAAGGAAAATGAGAAGTTTTGGTGTATTTCATAAATATAAGAAGAGAGGGTTGCTTGCGGCCGATTGCAGAAGTGACCAGAAATGAAGGACTGATGGAGCGTTCAGGCAGCGAGGCGCTGCCTTGACCAAGCACGAGTACGGGCTGTGTACCATCCCACCCCACGGAGAAGTCATCCTTCTGCCACGGTCCAGACCAATTTGCCCTCAGCATGTACTTGCAGGACACAGACGGGTCAGTGAGATTGCCTGCAGGGCACAGCAGGTTTGTAGGACTGAACAAAACCCATTTGAAGACAGTGAAAACAGGGAAAAGAAACTTTAACATGCAAATTCCATCTCTGCTCCTTGATAATTTTACTCTGCAAGCTATTACGCAAACTGCTTTTTGTCTCATTAACAATAAAGCAGAAGCAATTAAGCAAAATGCAATAAAACTTTAGCAAAATAAAATTAAAACACCCCAAGATCATTGTATAACCTCACTAAAATGACAAAGTGATCTTTCGAGCTGACATCAGAAGAAGCTTCCAGTTTGCTTTGAATACAGAAGTGAGAAGAAGAAATGCTACAGGAAGCATCTCCATACAAACAGCATCCCTCAGTGGGAGCGGAGGTCGCCGGTGGCTGCGTGCTGCTTCATCGTTTATCCCAGTGCAGAATTACAGTCCAAGCCCACGACGTGGCTCCCTCTCTTCATACAGGCATAGCGAAAGGGGGCGACGGAGCATCCGCTCCCGAACGCGTTTGCACCCTTGTGTCTATCTACACACACATCGAACTATGCAACAATGCACAAGACTCAAGCAGCTCATTGCTTCAGTTGACAAAACAAAAATAAGCGCTAAGGTCTCCTCCGCTTTGGTTCGCCGCCTTTTCAATGCCATCGCACGCATACACCCAGACTGATGCCCTTTTCTCCAGTGACATAATTTTTTTGTTTTCTGATGTATTCATCCCTGCAAGATTACACAGGAGTTTCAGCTTTCTGCCCTTCAGATACATGTTAGTTCTGAAAAACCAGGTTTTCCTTAAGCAACGTGTCCACGCGACGGTAGAAGGGGGCTGCAAACAGTGCCTTGCAAATGCGCCGGCCCCCGCCTGCCAGGCGAGCCTATACACAGTGACTTTTTTTTTTTTCTCCCCCTTTTAATGTTTTCTGGTTTATACTTTTAAAAAAAAAATCATTAAATATCTATGGGGTTTTTGTCATTTCCCTCTCTGAGAAAACCAAGTAAATTCACAGGGTTTTAGCAAACTCGTGGAACACACCAAGGGCTGCATCCTTCCAGAGTTTAAATGCCAGTCAGTGGTAAAGGTGAGAGGCATTTGAAAGGCAGCCAGGAAAAGCTGGAGCATCACATTCGACATGTACAATGCTGAAATAAGCCAAAAGCATGCGGGCCACAGCCTCCAGAGCTCCTCCCAGAGACAACTGACTGGCCTGCTCACCACAGCATTCCCCCATGGCTGGAGCCACTAACACATGCTCAGCAGAAAGTTGCCACAAAAAAACATGGAAAACCTCGCCCTCTCAGCTTGCTGATTTTTTTTCCTCCCCCTTCAAGCAAAGAAGAGAGGGATCGAGGCTGATAAAGGACCCCTGCCATGAAGCCTGCCACGGCTCTGGCTTTAGAGAACATGGTGCTGACACGGGACCAAAGCTGAGGTGCTCGTTGCTGAATCCGTCCCGCAGCCCTGCCTTGTCCCACGGTCCCGGGGAGCATGAGGGAGGAGGCAGGAGGAGAGCACTGATCATACACNAAAAAGGGGTGGAAAAAAAAGGGGGAAAATCAGAATTTGCCCAATAAACTGCAATAGCAAGACATGTGGGAATGGACCCATCCTCTCCATAATTCTAGCCCTCTCCTCTCGGAAAAACCCTAACACCAAAACCACCACAAAATAGAGCAAACGCACGGCCACCTGTGCACCCGTCTGAAGTTCCTGGCGATGGGAAGCAGCCAGCGGTGGGCAACCTCCCCGGCTGCCCGGCTTCGGTAAAGGTCGCGTGCTGCTGCCACCAGCAACCGGGTGAGCGCAAGAGCCAGGCAGAGCCGAAGGATCCGCGTTTTGCATTGCAGCGCCTTGCTATCGCTTTCCTAACTCTGGTAGGAGCTCCGTCGGAGCAGACCCATTTCTCCTGCCACCCAGAAGTCGTGCCACTTCCACGCTACCCAGGGCGAGCTACTCGGTCTGCATAGCTGCAGCGTGCCCAGAGGCTCGGAGCCAGAAGAAAGCAGCTTTCTTCTCCGTACAGCAAAAAGCAAGCTTATATTTTTCGCCTCGCTTCCCCAGATCACAGCACGCCAGGTGGGTAATCCCTGCTGCTGCGAAGGGATCGTGGCCTCACCAGATCTCATGGGCTACATCAGGATCTGGAAGACGTTGGTATTTTGCTAGGAGGTCCGCAGGGAAATCCAGGTGGAGATTCAGCAGACGGCTGCCCTCCCCATGAGGAGCAGCCACATCAGCGCCCCCAGGCTGGGAGGTTGATGGAAGTTTGCGACTGAAATCCGAGGACCGATCATTAAAGATCCCATAAGCCCTTCTGGGCAACCACAGCCTGGAATCCCCACGCTTTTGGACAAGAGGTTTTTCTTTCCTTGCTGCCCTGCAGTACCATGCAAGGGTGCTGCACACTCTTGCCCAGCTGCCCTCTCTCCACGCACAGTATTCCAGCATCAGAAGCGATGCACTCAGTTAACCGAGTTCCTAAGCGGTCTAATATCCAGTAAGAACAGAAGATACTATAGAAATGCAAATACATTATTAATTCTCTGCGTTAGGAAGATGCAAAAGGAGGCTGTAGATGGGGGAATGACTGCATCTGTCTGCAGCCCCTGACAAGAGGGGGGGAAAAAATAAAATAAAATAAAATAAAATAAAATAAAATAAAATAAAATAAAATATTGGTAGAGAGCTCTTCCAAAGTAGTGTGTTACTTTCTGGACACAGCATCAATACACAATGCTGTATTATGCCAGTCTGTATCTTATTTAACCAAACACAAAGAGGAGATGCTGAAAGATTTCTGTTTAAGTGACAGTGAAAAAAAAAAACAAAAAACAAAAAACTGGAATCTCAGTGGAAATAATTCAACAAGGAAACTTCCCCCACTGATTCAGGACCAAAGACAATGGGGGTTTTTCCTATCCTCAATGAAAAGAAAGCCAGAAAGATAAGAAAATGGTCCTTTTATTCCCTACAGGCAAAAACAGAGCTTCTGATCCTATCATCAGGCTGGCAACATCCTATTTACAGAAACAGTCTTGACTCCTTGGGAACATACATTGAAATTCATTTATATTTTGTCACATAACAGAAATGGTGAAAGAAAAAAAAAAGAAACCCGTATTACACACACTGAGCAAGCGCCTGCCTGTCCCCAATGCCACCCTCATCTTGAAAAGCTTCCTCAATAAAGACTTTGCCGTGTTTTCGTTACGTGGCAGGGGAATTGGTAGAAGATTCAGTTTAATTAACACAACTTTTCTCAAGACAAATATTTTTCTCAGACAACGTGGAGCTGCTGAAACGCCATGCCTTGGCAGCTGGGCAGATGGAAGCAGATCTACCAACGCCCTCAAAACCAGCTGCAATGGATAGTGCAGGTCCTTCAGTTCCTCCTCCCCAGCACCGTGCCTCGGACCTCACTTTGAACGGCTAATATATATATATATGTATATAGTGCGGATATCGGTGTGCGCACACACCCGTGTATGTACACCACTGATTCCAAATTACAAGCTACACAGCTCTTCGCAAACAGCTGCGAAGGGCGTGAAGACACGTCGCCGTTGGAAGACCCTGGTGTTCCTCACACCAACAGCATGGAGATTCAGAGGGAAATAATCACGTTTTAGAGCTTCTCATATGGCCAGTAAAGGCCAAGCCAAGTCACAAAAAGCAGAAATAACTTTAAATCAAGATATGCACTTGTTGAACAGGAAAGAAAGAAAAAACATGACTGAGTTTGGAGGGAATGTTGTTAGCTTTGTAGGAAGAAAAGAATAAAGTCTGGACAGTGTTTGCATCCTTGTCATCACAAGCTCTACAAAACTCCCTAGTACACACATACAAAAATACACCTTATGCCAGTGAAACGAAGCAGCATTTAACGAGGACCAGAATGCGTTTGGGTTAATTTCCCGGTGATTGGCCTCTTATTAACAGATACGTCTTGTAGATGAATGCAAGTATTTACGCAGGGACTGCATTGGTTGTGTGTCCATCTCTTCCTGGTTTTCCCCTCATAAACCTGTTTCTCAGGAATCCACAGCACCACCAGTCACTGTGGGAATGAGAGAAAACACAGAGCAGGATTTTCCATGTCTTCACCGCTCCAGACAGGATCTCCTCTGCACCAGAGAGCCTGCACTCTTTTAGATCCGGTTGGATTAAAGTATTGATCAAAAATTCTCCATCCCCAACTCCTACACAGGGATGTAGCTAGACCAAATATTCGCTCTAGCATCTGATGGACTCTTGTGGCTCCATTGAAGAGCTGAGGTGGTTTTGGACAGGGAAGCCGCTCTCCACTTTGGTGGGACAAATTTACTAAGCATATAGCAACGCGGCAGGACAAAGAACAATTCTTTACTAAAATGAAGACCTGGAGACTTCTGCCTATGCCTGAGATAAAACAGGCATTCCTAGTTTTAAAAGCCAATTCAAAAACCAAGAAGCCTGGTACTACCTTGCCCTTTCCTTGCTCCGAGTCTCCAGGCTGCCTCAGACAATGCCACTTTCTTACATTTTCCTTCCTGTTACCTCTGTTGAGGGTTGAGAGCTCCAAACAGGAACACACCTCAGGATGCAGACCTGGTGTACAAATCCATTCGAGTCCATCACAACATCTAGTCCGACAGCTGTAGGTCATGGAGTGACCTTCACATGGAGTAGCCTTCACTTGGAGTGAAGGACAAGCTGGAGGATCCACCCCAGAAGACTCTGCTCTCTGAGACTTCCAGCCTCATCCCACTGCCGATCAACTGTGCAAAACCAGCTGAACTTCACAGCATGGGAACAGCCTTGGTGATCTTCGTTTGGGGCCACCCAAATATGTCAAAGAGCTAATGTGTGAGATTTCTCTTTGCTACCTCCACCTGTTTACTTTTGTAAGGCAGTTACTAACTGGGTATTCATGAGAAGCAACTAAATTTTTGTGACTTTTATTAGCATTTAGTTGGCCACTGAAACCTGTCTGGTGAAGGTACCTGCAGATGGAGCTGGTGGATAGAGAGGTGACATTGAGAGTCACCATTTTTGTCAAAAGCAGACGGGAAGTTACAGAACTTACCCCAGATCAAAGGGAAAGGGATCTTATGTATGGTCTAAGCTTCTGGCAATATTTCAGCAGAAACTGTACATGCTGCTATCATAGCCACAGACCGGATAAATTATCCTAACATATCAAAGCCATAAGCAAAATGACATCTTAATGTAGATCAGGAGAACAAGCCCACTTCAGTGACACAAAGCTCCATTTCTAATCCTAATAGACTTATGGAATTTGCTTCTAATAGCTAATGAATTAAGAATCAGCCAATTACGTGTACATTTATTATTATGCTTCTAATGAAATAAAGTGTGAGCTTCTGTTTAATTAGAAATGAGCTCACGCTGGTGACAAGAGACACCTTTAACATATCCTTCAGCACTTCACAACTGAGCTCATCAGGGCTTTGAGTTGGAATGGCATTAAGAAAATGATATGGAGGTCAAATATTAAAGGTTTCAAGGCAAATAAATATTTTGCAAAGCCTGGTCCCACATCCCTAGCAAAGAAGGTGGATATAGCTGTGTGCATAGTCCCTGAGGAAATCTGAGAACACATTCCTTCTGCTTAGCACAGGGCTCAACAGAAACTGGTTAGGCTTCAGAACGTTCATTTGGTGATATTTTTAAAAGAATCAAAATGTCTTCGGCAAGAAAAAATGGACAAAGATATTCATTAAGGCGTCCAACCTGACTTTTTTTCTTTAAAAGCAGGTTACCTTTTTCTAAGAAATTAAAATCACAGATCTTAAACCTGCAGAGAATCTAGATCCAGAAATTACTCATGTGCCTCAGCTACTGATCCAAAAATCCTCCTGCTCTGCAAAGCCTCAGGAGGAAGAATGCTTCAAAAAACCTCACCAGGACGAAACCTCTGACTGATTAAACAGCTAAGAGATCACAAAAAACCCTCACTATTTTAATGCAAGGAAGAAATTCTTTGGTCAAAGATCACACCTATCTACACATCTGAACTTTAGATTAAGTGGCTACTTTAACAAAAAAACAAAACAAAAAACCAACCACCACCCCCAAAAAAACCCACTTAAAACTATTAAGTCAATATCTGTTGGCAAAATGGGTCTTCAGCCAACGTTCATCTCTCCTCCTGGCTATGCCGAAGCAGCACGAGAAATAACAAGAGGAGTTTAAGAGAGCACTGACACCCTAACTCTTGTCCAGATGCTTTGGTTAGATCTAGCAATCCTCACGCCTGAATTCACAACAGGCTCTCCTGGTGTATCCCAGAGTAGCAATGAGTTTTTGCAAAACACCATCTACAAAGCACAGCACTGGACCTCTAACCAGCAGCTCTTAGAGGGCTACTGAACACAAGCCACGACTACCTCCACCTCACCATAAAGACCACTTCGATTATTCAGAGCAAGCTATTTTTGCTGGGTCTACGGACAGACGACTGCCCGTTGAAACTACCCCGTACAGAAGCATCAAGTGTTGTAACAAGACTTCTGTCTCTACCTTCCGCTCAATATGCGAAACAATGTTTGTAGAGGAGGCAAGTCTGAAATTGCCTCCAGACTCTTAAGGAAAGGTTAAAATAATATATTTTTAAAAAAAAAATCTATTAAGGGGCCAGCATTGCTGCTTTATGCTGAGCATTAGCAGGCAAAAAAATATAGCTACAGGCCTTGACAGGAACGAAGCAGACCTTCATTTACTGGCATAGGTCTGTTTTATGGCTGCTGCCTCTGCAGACGCTACTCACTGGCTGTAGGCAGCAGAAAGCATAGGCTGTCTTGTCTACTCGACAGCTGAACAGGACAGTTATGTCAGTACAAGGATAAAACAGTGGGGGACAGGTTCAAAAACGGTGTTGGACAAAGTTCCTGCATGCCCCTGAGCAGACTGCGCCAGCCACATCTTGTTAAGGAGGGGAACTCGGAGATCTCTCGTTAACACAACGAAGAGCGAGGCCAGGTCTGGAGGAAGAGTTCACGTCTTTAAATAGACCAGTTGACATAGTCGGAAACACCCAGACAAGCTTTCAGCCACAGCAGCCCCGTTGCAGGTCAATAACGCTACAACTTTTGCAAGAACAAGTCATTAAAAGAAACGAATGGCTCTCGCGCCGCTGGGGTGGGAAAAATGAGGCGCAGCAGGAGAAAATTCCCCCACGGCAGGGTGTAAAAGGGCAGGTAGATACTAGATCGCCTGCTTGCTCTGCCGCTCGCCCCGGCTCGGCGAGGCGGTCTGCAAGCTCAGGAACTCTCTCCGCGCGTTTCCTTTCGGTTGCAGGCGCCGGCCCCGGCTGCGTGGGGTGTGCCCTGCAGCGGGGGGCAGGATGTGGTCCCACACCTCCTGTGCACGCTGGCTTACCGGTGCGCAACGCACAGCACCCCGGTCGCAGCCCAGCACCCCGAGGGCATGGAAACCCTGCAGAAAAAAAAACACGGCAGGAAGGGTTGCTTGGATTTCCCCTCTGAACTCCTCCACCACCTAGGAGGCCATCTCCAGCCACCCAGGAGTTTTGCTCCTCCAATTCCAGGCTGCAGGGAGTGAAGAGCTCCTCTGTGCATGCCTCCCAACAGGCCTGCTGCATCGCCCATGGCTCCTCCACCGTGCAGGGCTGCAGACCAGAAGGTGGTGCTGCAAGAATGGTGTAGACCCAACCGCCTGACCTGAGCTGGGGCGGAAGATGCTGAATCATCCTTTGGGCTTCACAAAGCCCCACTGCCTACCAGACCTGCTCACCCGAAACCAACAGGGTCCAACGCTGAAGGAACCCAAGCGATTAATTGGCCATCTGGGTAGGAGTCTTCTTCTGAGGAACCTGAAATTACGACCTTGGTTTTCTGCTTTGCAAAATTTTCCTCTTTGAGTCTTTTGCATTCATTCATGAACAACAGGACTGTGGGGGAGGAGAGGCATAAATATGGCCCTGCTCTGGTTGCAGAGAGAGGATGCTTGGGCGGACAAGTAGCAATCTGACCACACACCCAAAAAGACTGAAACATGTCTTCCCCCCTTGCCTCCTCCTAAAGTCAGTTTGGAAGATACTGTTCCTTCCCACAGCAAAAGTAAATGGCATTCTTACAACCAAACCTGGAGTCTAAGAGAAGGCTCCCAGAAATCATCCCAAAAAGAGTGAAGTTCAAGCCTGGATGCAAAAGTGTTAAATTAAAAACACATGAACTGCATGATAATTGCACAAGAGCTTGTTTGTTTTCACAGTGAGCTCCTGCACAGCTCACAAACCAAATACTGTGACCTGCGGGGGCTCCATGGGCTATTCTGTGATGCCAAGCCCTAACAGCAATGAACTGGTGTGCTGTTAGTCCAGCATTTGTTTTGGGAATTCCTATTCTTAGCCCTAGACTGAACAGCAAACAACATTCACGCTCACATTTATGGAGCGCTACAGATAGAGAATTTCAGGGAAACAGTTATACTGTAGTCAATTATACTGCCGGCCCTTGATTTTTTGGAATAAGCATTACCAAGGTTGGTTTTCAAAACGTGAGGCCACAATCCAACATGGTCTTCAGAGAGCCTCAAATATTAAGACCAGACGACAGAACAATACATGATAAAGCCTGACCTCCTGCTAAACACAGGCTGCAGAACCTCTCAGACATTTCTGCATCAAGCCCACTACTTGTCCTTGAGCTTCAGTATCGCTTCTGAAAATTGAAAACAGTCTTGATTTAAAGACTACAAATGGTGGTAGAAGCAGCAGTTCTCAGTGAAGATGTTCCAGTGACTGATTTCTTCTCTGCTAAGATTCTGTTCCTTTTTTCTTGGCTTACTTTGTCTAGCTTCATTGCCCAAACCCTGCATCTATAAAATTAAATACCAGATGATTTTTTTTTGTTGGTTTTGCTCTTCGAGGAGAAATACCCTGACTATCACAAGCCAAGAACAGATCTTTGTGGGCCCTTCCTAAATCCAGCCATGTATGTTGTAATTCCCCACATACAATTACTACTTGAGATCTATTTGGGGTAAAAGAAACATATTAACATATTTTAAATTTTAGACCTTACACAAACCAAAACACAAGGAATTCTTGGAAGCATGCTTCTTTTCAATCAGCCTTCTATACATCTTACACAAACTTTCTAGCTGCAACTGGTTTTGCGGTCTGCAGAGGCTGACTGTGACACTGTGAAACGGCTTTTGATGAGCAGCAATGGTCAGGAGCCAGAAACCATCATAATTTTCTCCGGTCATGGAGACCCTACAGTGCTGAAGGTCAAAGGGGGAAAGGATAAAAAAAAAAAAAAAAAAGATATTTCTATTCTTTACAAACTAGTTGACATTCCAGTACCCACATCTGGCTACCCGCCAACGGCAAAATTCATATTATTTTTTCTGTAGCACCAAGACTTCTAAAACGTTATTCTTAAATACTGCAAACAACAAAAAAAAAAAGGATTTTTTTTTTCCTTAGCAACTGCACAGAGTGCACAGTACCCGAGACTCAAAGTTCAACGCAACGCAAGCATCAGCCCCTGCAGTTTCCCTGTTAGCTCCCCAGCGCGCAGCTTGAGGACTGGGGACGCGGGTTGTTGTTTTTAAAGCTCTGTTCCAGTTACTTAAAGCAACAATAAATCTGCAGGGCTATTACAGCAATTTAAAAAGCAAACCGAAGTGGGAAGCAAATTTGGTAGCTGTTCCATCTGGTGGGCAGATAGAATGGAGCAGAGCTGCGCTCGCTGTGTTAGGAGGGACTCGGAGCAAGGTCAGCCATTTAGACCAGCCCCGGAACCGCTTCCCCCAGCAGCGTGGAGGAACTGGTTTACTAGAAGACACTGAATATAAGTATTTCGCCGAGCTGCGAAAGGAGGAAGCATCCCCAGCCCTGGGCTGACATGTGTCACGACGAGTTCCCAGGCACAGCGCTCAAGGAACGCCGTTACACGAAGGGTGTTTATTTCGCATGGCAAAGCGGTTGCCAGAACACACAATCCCGCGTCTTACCGGCGGCCCTGCAGGCTGCCGCGGAGAAACTCCTCTCCGAAAGAGAATGAGACAATTATGTTGGGATTAACTCTTTGGCAGCGGCAGCAGGACTTCCCCCGGTCCCTGCACCGCTTCAACCCCTGACTGAGCAGCACCAGGGGCACAAACGTTGCCGTTGGCATCCCCCCCATCCCAGTCAGCTAATTGAAACCCTTAATTTCATCACAGAGAGGTGAGATTAGGGCTCTTCCCACTTCTTCAATCGTTTTATGGTCTCGCCTGTTCACCGGCGTTGGTGCTCTGCCGACGATCTCCTTCCCTCCACCACGAGGCAACGCAAGGAACGAACCTACCCGAAAGGGCTGCACTGTACTGCTGGGCAGATCTAATCAGCAGCTGAAGGGTTTTTATTTCCCTGGGGTATTTCATTTTCATTCCAATTGTCATTTTCTTAATGAAGACAAATGAAGGAAAGACCAGGTTAAAAAGCCTGGAACCTTGCAAGTAAAAAGAATACGCCTCTGCTCAGCCTCAGCAAAGGTGCCGCCTTTCACTCTTCTGCCTTGACAACAATTCTGATTTTCTTTAGCTGTTTTTGCACTGGGGCGACTGCTGTCTTTGCGGCAGCCGTTCCCGAAACACACAGTAAATAAGATCAGAATTAGGCCTCATTTGACCTTCTGCCCCTATCCCTACTGCCAGTTCGAAACTTAACAAATTTATTGAGCAGCATGTTTTACCCCAGGATCCCGAGTCTAACACCACCGAACCCCAGACAGCCTCACAAAAATAGAAATGCATCATTCCTGTATTACAGCTGAAACACAGGATCCTGGAGAAGTGTTACATGGCAAGCTGGTATCAGAGCTGAGCCCAGATGTCCTGTTGTCCCTCCTTTTATCATGATCAGCTTCTCTTTTTCCATTCTAAAGAACCATGCTGTAAGCAAGCAATGATATTTGCCTCCCACTTCCCTGCGGCAATCTTTTCCTTGAATTGTGTGGTGGAGCCTCATCACTTCTTCCAGGAGGGCAAGAAGATCATTGTCTACTTCACTGCAATGCGCTGCAGGTTAATGCACCATAGAAAGCTCTAGGAAGCAAGAGATCTTGAGGGTGCTGTCAAGCTCTGAAAGGCATATTCATATGAGGAGAGGAGGTGGAAGATTACAGGCTAGCACCCAATCCTCTGACACCGAGAAGGCTTTGACCTCAAAGGGAACAGGATCAGACTGTGGGTCAGATCATCACACAACCTTTCGTTTCTGTGATCTGTTTTCCTGTTGTTTAGCACCGAGACGTGCATATCTCCACATGGCCAGGACTTTCTGGCCATCTGTGCTACACAAGGATACCAGCACAGTCATCGCTTTAAGTAATAACTCTCCTCTGTGTCTTCCCTTAACATTCTGTAACAGATTTGCACCACAGTAGAGGTCTGTAGGAGAAGAAAAGTCACGTTGGCAACTTTGTGGGACACGCTCTTCTCTTGTGCACACTAAGTTTGGTACAACGTCACCCTGAAACATGACTGGGCATCTCAAGTGCAAACAGGTCGTCTTCAACTTGTGTTTCCCTTTGCCAAGGTGCACCAGGGAGAGGAAGGAGCCAAGTACAACCTGGCTTCCATCAGGGAGCTTGTTAGCACTGGATGCATTGCTGGCACCACAAGAGCAAGTTTTCTTGGTGGAGTAAAGGCGACCTTACATCTTCCATGATCCTAGATCATTCATGTGAACACCCTACAGGAAGCAACACTTTCTCTGAAGTTTAGGCCCACAGAGGCAAATCCATGGTCATTGGGTCACCTACTGCCTATGAGACCTGATGACATGGACCACAACAGCCAAGCCTACTGTTGCTCTGCTCCAAATCTACAGGCAGAGCAAATGATGCCATCGCCTCCAGCGTGGTGATTATTTGTTCAGTGTTGCTGTCCCAAAGCTGGTAGGCTGGAGATCACAGCTCTCGAGGTGTTCGGCCTTTCAGAGACACTTGACTTGCAGACAACAACCTTGAGATCCTGCCACTCTGACAGACATACAAGAACCACTGTTATTGACAGTCATTTAAATAGTCTACTCAGGGGACTTGAGCCATTTCTGCTTCCTTCAATTCTTTCGAGTCTTTCTCCTTATTTCACATTCATCCCTAGGTCATCTCGAAATGTGCACTAACCCCAGGAGATGGCACATCTTGGCGTTGCACAAGAGCCCAGTTTTCTTTGTGAGCAGCTCATGTGGTTGACTGTGCAAGGGTGACCATGAAGTAGCTCAGCAAAGAAGCTTTGTTCTTCTCAACATTAAAAAGAACAAACCCGTCCCACGTGCTGGGAGCTACAGCAAGGAAGCTGTTCACCCGTAGATGCTCAGCTGCACAGGGACAATGTGGGAAGGCAGAGTCATTTTCTGTTCTCTAGATACTTCTGCAATGCCTTCCTCCACCCTCAACCCATACCTCTGGCTCTTGTACTTCTTCCCTGTAGCTCTGAACACATGCAACAAGTTTTACATCTCCTTCTTATTTCCCAGAGTAACCATCCCTTTCCTCATTATTTCCCTTAGTCATCATTTCTCATTTGATGTGACAATGCCATCAGCTCTCCAAAGCACTGCGGGACACTGTCCACATACAGAATATGTTGTATTAGCTACCAGACACCTCCAGGTGAAAGAGCTTGTTCAGTGTTTAACACGACACTTCAGCCTCAGGGGAAAAGCCAGCAACCGTAGAGCTAATCGGAAAAGTCCTCACAGCCGCGTAGACCTTCATGTACGATCAGACACTCACCTACGTTGTTTCACCCCAGGGTAAAACCAGTAAAGCTCATCTTCTTTCTCTGAATCATCCTAAGAAAACAGCCTCAATTAAATTATAAAACATTGCTGCCACAACACTAACCTGTGCGGGAATTTATTTTTAGAAGCAGCTTAAAATAGAGTGTGTGTTACCTTGCTAAAAAACATCACCTCTCTATTTTGGTAAAGGACGACCTAAGAGCAGCGATATGCACTCCTGTGCAGGGAGGCACATCACAGCCTGCACCAGGACTTCTGCACACCACCAAGCTGAGAGAAAACACTGAAAAAAAGGAGGGGAAGATGACCAGAATTGGTCTCGACACCTCAATGGCAACATAGTAAGATGCCAGGGCCTAAAGGGAGCAACGTAAAGGGATGAGACAAAGAAGATTTTGGAAATAACTGTAAATTTCCCACTAAAAAGTGAAAAGAAAAAGCCATGTGTAACTTTGGGGAAGGGTTTTGGTTTCTGACAGCCAACCCTGGGTCTGAAAGGGACTTTGATGCAATGTGGACTCTCCGTTTGAAACGCCATTACCGCTGTGAAACTAGGCCTCGATGCAAAGACTTGAGGATGTATCCTGACGTGGCACCTCCAGTACACCCTTCTGCACCAGTAAAGTAACGGAAAAGGAAAGGAAAACAGCCCTTGGCAGCAGCGTGCATCCCTGCACACATGCACCCCCAGCACCAACGCCGCGGGGTGCCCTTTCCCCGGAACAGGCTCCAGCTGACTCCTGGCACAAGGACATGAGAGGACATCACATCCTCAGGTGCCCACCAAAAACCACTGCGGATAATAAAATCTCTGCCGAGAGTGAATACTTCTCCACAGGCCACGCTGGGTCTGCTCTGCGCCTCCTTGCGCTCTTTCACAAAAACGCACAGGAAAATTCATCAGTGAAGATGCCACTGAAGCCTAGCAAGATCAAATGCAAAGGATACACCTCAAAACCACCAGAGGTTCATGGCACTGTGAAGCCAAGTAAGAAAAGTTGAATTAAAACAAATGGGAAAACAGTAGCCACGTGAGGTTTGAACCTGAGGAGGAAGAGACTCTGCAGAGAAGCCTCCACCAGTGCACGCAACTGCTGCTTGTATCTCCACAACATCAAACCTTCCCATTTAACTGATGAAGATGTAGAGCAGTGGTCATAGCATCCAGACAGTTATTCTCACAGGGAAAACCTTCCGGTCTTTCAGACTTGTAAAACTCAAAGCCATCTTAATATTTTCATTGAAGCTTTCCAATGAATAAATATGAAATGAGAACAGAGGGATGAATCTGAAGGAAAATTACCTCATTTGACAGATCCCGTTCTGCACTCTTTGCTATACGCAGATACATATGGGCAAGCACATATGCAATGCCATACAGTTTTGTTTTGTGGAAATCTGAACAGCTTTTCAGAAATGGAAAACAGTGAGAGAATGAAGCAGTAAAAAAAAAAAAAAAAGTGATGGGAAAAGTCAGTGGCATATGCAAGCGAGAAAAGATATGGTGAGACACACGAGTGGAAAATTACAGAAGGATTGCTCCAGAGGGAAAAAGCCACATGTAGGATGGGGCAAGGATGCTACGCAGATGGGGGTTTTGGCCACGCCAGAAGATCAGGAGCAGAACTAGGCTGCTGCCAGAGGGGAGATTTGGTACAATTTTCAGAAAAAGAAGCTTCAAGAAGAGAAGAAACACGTTTGAAAACATTAGCACAGGGGTAGCTGAGCCACCTACAGATGGGCAACATGGGAAAGGTGACAGGAGATGAATTTACTGACGGCAAAGGACGTTAAGAGGAGATGGAGAACTAATAGCTGGCTCTAAATGCTGGATGAAACATAATTCTTCCCTAAAAGCCCAGCTAGCCAGAGATTTATACATTGCACCATGTGAAACAAGTCAAAAATATTACTAAAACGATAAAGGCTTTAAACAAAACTCCTTAGACGTGTTTTTATTTCACGTAAATAAAAACCAGACAGCTAAATTAATCCTAATTAATCTGGTTAGGATTATTGCAGTGGTAAGAATCATTTACTGGTACCGTAAGCTCCCCCCCCCC